>PVIR01002334.1:0-104068 GCA_004026965.1 Petromus typicus | reverse complement strand
TGTGATGTGAGTTGGAGGCTGAGCTCATGGCAAGCCTGAACCACAAAGCGAGACCCTGTCTCAAAAAAAAAAAAAGAAGAAACCAAGATCTGGTTACTAAGAAGAGCAATAAAGCCCACAGATGACTTGTCCCAGTGGTCAGGTAAGTCAGAAGACACGGATTATCAATCAAATCTTTAGTGAAAGAAGATAAGTCAGCAGTTCCCTGGGGAAGGGTTGGAGAAGAGCAAACTACCAGCAACAACTTTGGTTTGTAGCGTTGGCTTCACAGCTGCTCACACAGGTCAGCATTCACCAAACTGCACCAGCGTGTAGCTTACAAAGATGCTTGATAAGCTGTCACACTGACTGGCTACTCAAGTTCACAGACTATGACTGATTATTTACAAAGAGATATATTCATTCAACAGGTTTTTAAAACATAATTAAAAACAAAACAAAACAAAACTACAGTTTGCATCCAGGGCCTTTGCACCGAGCTCCATCAGCAGACTTTAAAATTTTTAAAATTCTGAGATAAAGTCTCACTAATTTACTAAGTTTCCCAGGCTCAATTCAAACTTATGATTCTCTTACTTCAGCCTCCCAGGGTGCTAAGATTATAGGCATGAGCCACCATGCCTGGAAACCAGCATTTCTGAGCATTGACTATGCGTCCTAAACTGTTCAAAGGTCAGGAAAGACTCCAGTCAACAAAAGATGTGAAAACTCCTGACCTCTTAGAGTTAACATTCTTGGGAGTAGAGTGGTAGATGGGGAAACAAATCTTAATACGCAACTTAAATATTTAATATATCAGATGATAGCTCCATGAAGCGCAGAGAAGCAGGGTTGGGGTGATGGATGTGAGTGGGGTTATAATTTTAAGTGATGGTATTGGGGAACACTTACATGATAATGTGACTTTGGGACAGACGCTTAAAGAAGCCAGGCTTGTTTGTGTCATGGATAAGAGACTTTTGGACAAAAGGGTGTGTGTAAAGGTCCTGAGGCAGGAATGAGCTTCGGGTACCAAAATACAGTAACTAGCCCCGTGTGTCAGAAGCACAACCAGCAAGGAGGTAAGTAACAGGTCAAGGTCAAGTTCAACTACTGAAAAGACTTTAGTTTTCATGTTGAAGCCCTAGGACGAGAGACAGAAAATATTTTGCTTTTTCTCCAGGGCTACCAGGCACCTCCTGCTCAGAAGCCAAAGCATACAGGGGTCTGCTGCACTCTGCTGCCCTGAGAGCTCACACTGGGCCCTGGCACCCAGCGCCATGTGTGCACACAGTTGGTATTCTCAAAGGCAGATGTCTGATCTGAGGTTGGAAACACTGTGAGAGTGGTTTAGAAGCCATGGCTGAAAATGCTAATTTCTGGAGGCAGCCAGAGAAAGCAGTAGACTGAGGCTGTGCCTACAGCATGCTCTGGGGTTTGCAGGGCCACACACAAAGCCTGGCTTGTAGCACTCAGTGGGTGTTTGTTGAATGAATGCACAGACAAAGAAAGAAACAGATGAATGAGAAATGGCACATAGACCTTCCTTTCCTGTCAAACATTGTCTAGAAACCAGAAAGACTCCATCTCTAAGAGCCAGGGGAGCCAGGGTGCAAATCCCAGCTGCATTCGTTTCTTGAGAGACAGTGGTGAGGTTCTCTGCTCAAAATCTGCTCTGTCCTCAGTAAAACGGGAACAATAATAACACCTACTCCATAAGTGGCTTGAGAGGATCAAATGAGTTAATGGATGTGAGGAGCATTGGATGGCATGAATACATACAAGGGCTTTTCACTGGTTAAGTAAATATGAGTCACAGCTGCTCTGTGCAATAAGGCCCATTATTAGACCACTAACAAAAGAATGGAAAGCCCAAAGAGGTCCCACAACTTGCCTAAAGTCACGCAACTTGAAGCATAGAAGCTGGACTTTGAGCCAGTGTCTGTGCTCATTACTGCTTTTCGGTCAGGTCTCCCTTCACTCCTTTCCCTAACGAGCCTGAAGACCAGAGCTCTGCTAGTGCCCCCCAGCAGAGGTGGGAAGTGAGGGCGTGGTCTTGGTCTGTCCCCTTCCACCCGAGAGCCAGAAACGAAGAGTTGGGTGGAAACTGTGCAAGAGAAACCGCCCTTGGGGACCTACTGGGCACTGTCACATCTGGAAGGGAATCGAGGACTGGCCTCGCGCAGCCATGCCTCCCCAGTGCTGGAAGAGAGCCAGTTGGCCGGTGGGGTTGCTGGGCAGCCCCAGGAGCCCTCAGCCTGCCCTGACTGTTGCTAGCTGTGACTGCCTGGTCCAGGAGGAGACCAGAGGGGTGCCCAGGCTGGTCATCTGGGCGTGTCCGACTGACGGCTGCTGTAATTGCTGGGCACCAGAGCCCGGCCTGGGCTTGCAATGGAGACATTTATAGCCAGCCGGCCTAGGGGACCATTCAAGTGGTTTTCTCTCTTTTGTGTCCCTTTAATAAACTAGAAAAGACGTCAAATTAAAGCTGATTCTGGGGAAACTTGGGTTTGCTTCCAGGCTTGGGAGAGGTCAGGGGAAGGTCAGTGTATCTGGTGACCTTGAGGTCTGGATTTTTCATCACACGCTCGTAAAATGTAGATCCGGATGTCAGGGCTAGGCAGGCCTTCGAGGTCACTCAGAGCAAATCAGCTCTTGGACTTGTGCAGGGATCTCCACTGGCACATTCCCCTCAGACGTCTTTGGCTGGAGACTTCCAGGGACCAGGAGATCACTGTCGATCAAAGCAGTTTGCCATTGACAGACAGCTCCCATTGTGCCTTCTCGTCTAGTCTGGTTCTCCTCCAGCACTGGGGCAGCACGGCTGCACCGGGCTGGTCCCCGATTCCCTTCCTGGTGTGACAGTGCCCAGCAAGGTCCCCAAGGGCTGTTTCTCCTGCACAATCCCCGCCCAAAACTTCATTTCCGGTTCCTGGGCGGAAGGGGAGGGACCAGACCACGCCCTCGCTTCCCACCTCTGCAGGGCACTAGCAGAGCTCCGGAATTCAGGCTGGTTAGAGAAGGAACTTTGTTTTAAATTCCAGATTTTATGTGCACCAGCGTCACTGAGGACTCTGAGCAAGGGCTGTCACCGCTCTGAGTCTCAGCGTCCTTCACTGTCAAATACCATTCATTCATTCAACAAATATTTTGCCTTCGACTGTGCTTCCTCAGAAGTAGACTTGGGACAAAGATTTGAATGACATCTGTTTGGAAGGTGACCCAGAAGAACAAATCATCAGCAGAAGACATTGAGACAGGGAAAACGTGGAATTATGTGTCCCGCAAAAGACGAGTTCTACTCCCAAACCACACACCTAGGAACATGGCCACACTGAGAAAGTCTTTGCAGATGGAATCAAGTTCATATAGATCATAGTCTGTGAGGGTGGGTCCTAATCCAATGACTCTCCCTTTACAAGAAGAGCGAATGGAGCACATAAATACACTCAAGGTAAGACAGCTACATAAAAACACAGAGATGTTCACGGGTGGGTGAACCCAGAGTAGTGTTGTCACCAGTAAGGACACTGGCATCTATCACAAGATGGGAGAAAAGCCCATCTGGGAGAAAGGCCCGGGAGATCTTCCCTCTGCTTGCTCAAAAAGAAACCCACCCAGCCACCATCTTGATTTGGGACTTCTACCCTCCCAGACTAAGAGGGTATGTTTCTGTTACCTTGAGCCACCAAGTTTGTGGCGTTTTGCCATCACAGCCTCAGGAGTATAATATAAAAGGGACGAGTCAATAAACAATAAGTCAGTGTGTTCAGCAGGTACTGCAGTAGGGAAATTGAGGATTGAGCAGGGAGCTTCAGAGTTACCCCCGCCTGTGGAGGAGACAGAGACTCCTCCACAAGCTCCCCTCAGTCCTTGCCTGAAGGATGCCTTGGGGGAACACAGGTCCAGTGCTTAGGCCTGGCTCTCCTGTGGACAGGGCAGGCTCAGGTGGCCAGAAAATCCCTGGGTGAGAATGGCAGGTTCCAGCAGCTGGAAAGGCTGGGGGTCAAAGTGCACAGGAAAGGGGCGCTGAGAGGAGTGGGTGGGGCACCCATAGTGTCTGGCAGATCTTTAGTGAGCACCTACCGTCTACAAGCCCCCATTCTAAGTATGAGGGCTATAACTTTCTTTTTCGTGAGACAGGATCTCACTTTGTGGTTCACGCTAGTCCAGAACTCAGCAATCCTTGTCTCTGCCTTCCATGGGATGGGATTGCAGGTGTGAGCCACCACACCCGGCATTGTGGTGTGTGGTACTGATTGCTGGTGGGCCTGAGTTTCCATGCCTGGCACTGTAGTATGTGGTTACTGGGGATCAAACCTGGGCCCTTGCACTTGGAAGGCAGGCACCAGAACCCCTGAGCTAAATCCCCAGTCAGAGGACTACAACTTTCAAGCCGTCAACCTGAGAGGGGAAAAGATGGCAACCTGGTGAACCCAGAGGCAGCCTAATGCCCCATAGAGTAGAAAGGGGGTGCACAGCAGCAAGGGGTCGGCCAGATGCAGGACACGGCTGGAGCGTGTGTATCCCAGGTCGTCACATCAGGAGGGAGCAGTTCCTGGAAGGGGCCCAGAGGTTGAGAAAGTCCACCCTGCAGCATGGGGTGGGACAGCTTTCTGTGTCAGGGGAACAAGCAGTGGGGGGCCCAGAGGGGACAGGAAGGGGTGTTTTGTGAAGAAATCAGCTCCAGGACCCACTCTTCTTCCCCAGGAAGCTGGCAGAGGCCCGGTCTCCCTCTCTCATGGCATGCTTTTGTTCGTGGTGCAGCCCAGAACTTCTGGAGCGTTGGGGAGCCCTTGAGAGGCTCCCAGTGCAGGGTCAGGTGGAGGGACTTGGGGTCTCTATCTCTGCTTCTCCCAGGCCCTCTGACCTGGGACAAGGTGTTCGGTTCCAAACCTCACTTCCTGTGCTGTAACGTGGCCATGACTGTGTCCGCCTGGTGGCCTTGGTGCACACTGTACAGGTTACTTTGTTCCTGATATGTGACCCTTGGGCCTCAGGACTTGGAAACCATCCACCCCACAGGGTGACAGTGGCTGGCTGGCGGTCCTCACAGTGGGCGGAGACCTGGGCGTCCCGTTGACCACAGTAGCGCTGGTCTGTTTTGATACAGCTGTAAGTCACTAGGTTTAAGAGACAAGCTGAGAATGAAGGAGACGCTGTGTGGGCAAAGTGGTAGGAGGGGAGGGCAGGGCAGGCTGGGCTGTCCCCCTGCGTCTTCTTTGGACCCTTAAAACCAGAACGGGGAGAAGGAGTAGCAAGTTTTCTAATTCTATATTTTTTTGTTATGAAGTTAAGACATGTTTAAAACTTTTCGTGTAATTTGAGGGGTATGTAGAGGAAGAAGTGAAAATCACCTCTCATGCTGTTAGGGACTTTCCCTGTCAAACTTTTCTATGTATAGCCAACAGGAACGCAGTCATTGGGGGTTTGTTTTGTTTTGTTTTTAGGAGACAAGGGAACATGTTTGTCCTTTTAATTTAATAACCCTCACTGGGGATTTGCAGGTCATCTGCTGCATTGATTTTGGTCAAGGCCACATAGTGGGGCGAGGAAGGGTGGGGGCTGGGATCTGGGTTGCTCTGACCTGGGCACAGAGACAAGCAGCAGGCAGCAACAGGGGTGACTTTGACTCAAGAAGTAGGGACCCAGCCAGGGGAACACAGTCCTCGTACAGATAGGAGCAGTTTGGACCAGGAGGGTGGACTGGGTGCCGGGTCGGCCTGGCTGCCTGCTGCTGTGTGTGCAGGCTCCTAGCAGGCTCACCCAGAAGTCTCCCTGAGTAGACTTAAAGCTCCAAGTCTGCTGGGGTCCAGGAGGCATGCAGCTGCTACCTATGGGTGTCGCCTACCCACCTTCCTGTATTCACTCAGAACCATCACTTTGCTCCCTCCCTATGGGAGGCTGAGATCCCCTGGAACTCTCCTTCAGGCAGTCATTGGGATTTTTCTTGGTTGACTCCAGGGAGCATCAGCTCATTACCTTACAAGGAAGCTGATTGAGGTAATGATTGGCAGGGAATGAGCTCTGGCCTAGGAGGTAGAGCCAGGTGGCTGCAGGGAGAAGAGAGCAGATGACCTGAGTGTAAAGGCTCCAGTTGTGTGTGGGGGGAGGGAGCCCGGCTTCCCCATCTCCTTCCTTTGGGCCCAGTGTTGACCAAACTGCAGAACATGATATTAATTTAGAGGGTTTTGACTAGAATTTTAAAAAAGAGACAGAAAGGCATAGGATAAGAAAAATAGGTGTGCATTTCGAGCAGTTAGGGGCAACTCTTTTGCGGAATTTTTCCAGCCAGCTGGACATGCACGGGTGGTGGGCATTGACAGCCATGCAGGCTGAGAGGGCGGGGCCTCCAGCCCTGCAGAGGGTGGCCAAGGGGCTCCCAGGCATGGACGCCTCTCCCCACTCCCCCCACACCAGCACCCGAGTCCCAGCAGCGGCCCCAGGGGTGGTGGGAACAGGGAGACCCTCTCATCTCTCCCCACTGCATCTCCTGGGCTCTCTGCAGCCCCATAAATCGTCCGCCCTGAGTATGGAGCATAGAGTTCCCTGATTTATGCCTCCCCGGGACCGCCCCCTCTGCCTCCTTCCTCTCTAGCTTTGTGGGGCCAAGGCCTGGCAGGCTGCTGGCTTCAGACAGCTCCTGTGGTTGCCATGGTGACAAGTTCAGGCTGGGCCATCATCTTCTCCTTCCCTCCGGCTCCCACCAGGTCTGGCTCTCCAGCTAAGCCTCCTGTAGGCCTGTGTGTCTGTGTCACACAAAGTGCAGACTGCTGACACAGAAGGGCAAGGTGGCCTGGGTGCTGGGTGAGTGCCTGGCCCTAGTGCTACTGAATCTTGCTTTTCCATGTCCAGGCTGGATCACAGGACCAGCCTCATGGCTGTTATGAAGGACCATCACTGCACAGGGACAGCCTGGGCCCTTCCTTTGACGTGGACCCTACGTCTTCATCACATCATCTACAACAGATGTGAAGAGATCCACAGTTGTCCCCCCAGGACCTGCAGCAGTCTCTGGATACAATATATACTCAATAAATGTGAGTGGATAAATGAATATCCTGCCACAGGAACATCAGCATGGCTTTCAGAGACAGCGGACAGTCCTAGGGACTCAGTTCCCTCTCCTGGAACCTGGCCTGGCCTCGGTGCACATGTCTAACCAACAGATTGTCCCTGACTCTGCCTCCTTCCCAGGCTAGGACAGAAGCACCTCTCTTCCTGCTCTGGGAGGCCCCAGCCACCCATGAGGAGTGGAGAACCCTGGAGCATCTGTGGGAGGCGCTGGCCGAGACAAGAGAGGAGGGAGGTGTGAATTCGTGCAGCTCCTGGCGGAGTAGAGAGCAGCCCCGCCCCCACAAACTGCACAGGGAGGAGAGAAACAGCCCCGCCTCTGCCTTTAGCAGCTTTGACACCCCTCAGGTTTGGTCCTTGACATGAAATTTTGCCCTAGCCCTGGCCCTTTGTTTGGTACTTAAAGCTGGGACTTGTCAGTGTTAACTGCCCTGTGACTGGCTACCCCTTCCAGCCAAAAAGATTTGTTCTGTACTCAGGTTTTGGAACTTATTATGCCCCCAAGAACCAATTCATGATGAGAACCAAGATGCCACTGCACGTGACTGGCATTGTCTTCAGCAGTCAGTTGGGGTTGATTTGTTTTGAAGCTGTATTTGTTAGAACAAAATGTGAAACCCAGGGATCCAGTTCAATGTCTGTGCTCAGTGAAGGGCAGGAGAAATAGTAGGAGCTGTTGTTGCTGGGAAGCAGCAGAGCCTGCAGATTCAGGATTGAGCCTTCGAGTCAGATGCTTGTGTCCGAGTCTCGCTGGCTACCTCACAGCGTTCCTTCTCCAAGCCTCGGTGAATCCATGTCTACAGAGTAAGAATGATGTTGACCATAAAGTCCTGTGCACAGTGCCCAGCAGAGAGCAAGTGCTGGTAGGGTTCAGCCACTGGGCACAGCACTGCCCCCAGGGCTGGCATTGGCACCAGGGTCTTCCACTGGGCATGAAAGTGTGGGCTCTCACTCTGTGAACCGTAAGCCAGCCAGGGCTGAAGGAGCAGAACCTTCTCTCTGGTGCAAACCCCTGGCACATGCAAGGAACTGGGCTGCTGGGGAAGGGAGGGCTTGGAGTGATGATATTGTTATCTTTATATAGAGCTCTGGGTGGCCGATTTGAAAGCAGAATAAATAATAACAATGACAGAGGGGCAGGAGAAGGAAGACAGGAACTTTCCTGGGCAGCGCCCGTACTCAGTGCTTCTAGAAGCAGCCCGGGGACAGGTTTCGGGTGTGGCTGGGCTCTGTGAGCTCCTGGGAGTGGGGATGGTGAAGTGCACTGCCTGGCAAGTACACGGTCCCAAGTTTGATCCCTGTAACCACATACCACAATGTTGGGCATGGTGGCTCACACCTGTAATTCCAGCACTTGGGAGGCAGAGGCAGGAGAACTGCTGTGAGTTCAAGGCCAGGCTGGGCTACATAGTGAGACCCTGTCTCAAAAAACTAACAAAAACAAAAAACCCATGCCATCTTTGTGTAGCCAAGGAGATGCAACAAAGAGCTTATTTTAGGGATGAAGAAACTAAGACTCAGAAAGAGAAATGATCTTCTCAGGGTCACACAGGTAATGAAGGACAAGTCAAGGTGAAATGACTCCTGATTCTCTGCCTTCTTACCCCTTCTTAGCACTCCCCTTCTTTGGGTAGGTCCATCGCTGCCTCTTGACTATTGAAAGACCTTCCAAACCCACCAGCCCATCTTCTCATGTCCTCAAAGGAGGACAGTGACTTACCCAAGACCACGAAGAAGTGCCATGACAGAGGCGGGACCAGAACCTCAGGCCCTCCCAGCCTCAGAAGCAATGGAGGGTGTGGCACAGGCCAGGCTGTTGGGGTTTACCCTCTCCCTGCCTGCCCAGACCCCTCTTTCCACCTGCCTCAGACTTCCCTGCATTAAAATCCTCATGATGGGGGCCCTGCTGTCAGCTATGTCCTGCTCTTGGGATGCTAGCGTCTGACAGGGCCCCGGCGAAGGCACGGTATTTATGCCTGAGCTGAGCGCCAGCCTGGGCAGGAACAGCACAGAGCTGGTTTCTTTGCTCTCCTTTAGCAGATTGGGAGATGGAGGCCAGGGACAGGAGGATGAGCCTGTGTTTATCTCAGCAGGCCTCTAAGGAGGCTCCTACTGCGCAGCAGATGCCTGTCTGTGTGACGCATGTACAGGGTCTCTGGATACACTGCCTGCAGCTCCCAGCTCCCAGCCTGTCCCCTGGCTTCCTTCTGTCCACTCAGAACCTCCCCTAGCAGTTAGACAGTGGGTCATCGGCATCTTTCTGTCATCCCAGGGCTGCACTGATAGCAGTGGGCTAAGAAGGGAAAAGCAGAGAATTAGGAGTCATTTCACCTGGACTTGTCCTGTGTGACCCTGAGATCATTTCTCTTTCTGAGTCTTAGTTTCTTCATCCCTAAAATAAGCTCTTTGTTGCATCTCCTTGGCTACACAAAGATGGCGTGGGTTTTTTTGTTGTTGTTGTTTGTTTTTTTTTTTTTAGTTTTTTGAGACAGGGTCTCACTATGTAGCCCAGCCTGGCCTTGAACTCACAGCAATTCTCCTGCCTCTACCTCCCAAGTGCTGGAATTACAGGTGTGAGCCACCATGCCCAATGTGGTTACAGGGATCAAACTTGGGACCTTGTACTTGGCCAGGCAGACACCAGAACTACTGAGCTAAATCCCTGGCCCAGCATGCAGTCTGATAGTTGTCTCTTACAGAACAGACCTTCCTCAAACTGAATGGCTCAGGGATAGTCACCCTTCGTTTTGCTCAGGAATTTGTGACTTGCTCAGGGATGGACAGGGACAGCAGATCCTGGCTCCATCTGGTGCCAGCCAAGGTGGGGTACCGCCCCCCGGGTGTTCGCTCTATCACTGTGAAGGCAGCGCCTCCCCATGTGGCCTCTGCACAAGGTGGCTGGGCTTCCTTCCTGCCATGGCAGCTGGGTTCCAAAAGTTTCTCTTTTCAAGAGAAAGGATGTAGGTTTAGGACAGTATGACAGGGACACATCCCTTGTAATCTGTCAGCCAAGCTGTCTCAGACCTCACTTGCAACGAGAAGGGACCCAGGAAACAGTGTTTATTACTAGTGAAATAAAATCATTTTGTGTAAATCTGCCTGGGCCAATGTGTCTCCAGATATTATACCCCCAGAGCCTAGGCCAGGAGATGGAGGCCTTCAGTGGACACGTGTGAGTGTTGGGATAAGTGGAAGGACCTATGTGTGTCCTCTGGAGCCCGTGGCTCAGACCGAGATACAGGAGAAGCTATGAATCTGCCCCAACTTTGGTGCCTGAGGCCTGGGCTTGGGCCCCATCCCCGGCCCCCAGGGTGCTGGGGGACCTTGGGTGAGTTACAAACATCTCCATGGGTGTCAGCAAAGCTAATAAAACCAGACCCTGGCTTTTCAACTTGTGTCATCAAAAACTCTGCATCTGACTTGCTTTAATTAAGATAAGAGCACAGCAAAATGTTTGGACTTGCTGCTAGTCCTTTGATGTCCGGCCTTCTGCCTTGCTGTTTTTGATGTCCAGGGCTCGGGGAACTGGACTGGGTTCTTGGCGCTGGCTGGCAGACTGCCGGCCTTCTGCTGTTTGCCTTGTGAAAAGCACTTACAACCTAATAAAGCGAGATTGATGTGGCCTCCCTCGGGTGGGGGGGCACATTTCCATTTCCCGTGTCTCGTGGGCTTCTCAGCTGGACTCACACTGACTGATGTTTACTGAGCACCAGCTGAATACAAGGCCCGAGGTGGGTGTCACTGAGTCCGTGAAACAACTAAGAGGGATCTTGTTACAGTTCCCATTTTCACAAGAGGAAACTGAGGCACTAGTGGCTAAGTGACTGGCCCAGGGCCACTGCTCAGTGAGCTGCCAAGTGAAGACACCAGGTTCTGGACACTGACCACAGGTCAGCGCGGCCTCCTGTGGCTGCTGGTGGATGGGGAGTTCCAGAGGAAGCTGAGGGAGCTTCGGGCAGGGGCCATGATGGTGTTTGGTCCCTTGAGTCTGCTCGTGCCCTGATCGGACCTTAGAGGAGTCGACAAGTTGTTCTATGAGGCGCTGTCTTTGTGGCCCCCACTTTCCAGGGGGAAAACTGAGGCTCTGAGAGGTTTCACTAAGAGGACCAGAAAGAATGAGGGATGGAGGACTGGGGATTTAGCTCAGTGGTTCTGCCACTCGCCTTGCAAGCACACAGTCCAGAGTTCGATCCCCAGCAACCACATACAACAATGCCAGGCATGGTGGCACACAATTGTAATCCCAGCATTCGGGAGGCAGAGGCCGGGGGATTGCTGAGTTCAAGGCTGAGTTCAGGACCAGCCTGAATTAAAAGGTGAGACCCTGTCTCAAAACGAACAAACGAAAGAATGAGGGCTGGGAGAAAAGGGCTCTGAGGCAGTCCCTCGGGGCTTCGAGGCCCTCTGCCCTTCTTTCTGGCTGGTTGTCAAGGCTGAGCTAGGCTGACATGTGATGGCGCTGGCACAGGGAAGGTAGGGAATGCAGTGACCTCTCGGTGGGCAGCAATGCCACGCAGATGAAATGCTGCACAGCCCGGCTTTTTGAAGTGGAGTGAGGAGGCTCTGATTTTTGGGTCCTCATCCCCAGTGCCCAGCTGTGACTGGGGCCCTGGAATGCAAGACACCCAGTATCATCCCTGCCTTCTTCAGTCCAGTAACCACCACCCAGCCCAAGGAGTCTGAACCAGATGAGTGGATGGAAGGCCACGTGTTTCTATGGCAATCTAGAATCCTCTTCCCTCATTCAGAGAACACCAGCCCACTGGGTCTTGAGATGTCCTGGCACTATACCAGGCACCCTCTGGCAGAGGAGACTGAGTTCTGGTGGGCTGAGGCCCATACGGCAGACTTTGAATGTTCTCCTTTTCCACCCTGAGGCAGAGTGCCAGTCACCCAGCACCGCCTCACCCACATCTTTCTTTCTGTGTGTGTGTGTGTGTGTATGTGTCTGTGTGTGTGTGTGTGTGTGTGTGTGTATGTTTGTGTATGATACAAGGGACTGAACCCAGGCCTTCTGCAGTTCCAGCTCTTTTTTAATATTCTTATTGTGAGACAAGGTTTTGCTAAATTGCTCATTTGCTTGCAGTAGACTTGAACTTGCAATATTCTTGCCTCAGCCTCCCAGAGGGCTGGGATCACAGGCGTGAATCCCTGCCCTCAGCTCCTGCACTTCTTGGTGCAAGACTCTAGATATAGGCATCTCCAAAGTGCTTTGGGAGAGGGCTCCCTCCACCTGGGCTGCCTGGAGTATCTGGTGCCACATTTGCCCTGGGATCCAAGGGGTCAAGGGGTGGCCTTAGGCCGACTCCAGCTTGGAAAATGTCTCCTGGATCCTTAGTAGCCCACCCTTGCCCCATCTCCTTCATGGTCCCTGTGACAAATGCTCGGGCAGTACCCTCCTTGCCTGTCTTCAAGTTGCAAAGCCAGGCTGGGGCAGAAGGCAGTTTCTGCCATGGCTCCTTCCCCCTCATTTCCATCCTTAAGTGTCCAGCCCCTCCTATCTGCATGAGTCCCCATGGGAAAGGACTCACAGGGCCAGCATGTGCCTGATCGAACTATTTGGCACAGGCTGCCAGCTTGGGCAGAGGCTGGGCCCTCCACACTGGTGCCCCGCGCAGGTCCTGGGCTTGTTCTTCCATCTTTGCATTGGCTCATGCCCAGCCCGTCCAGCTCCAAGGCCCGGTGTTTCTTCTCTGCCGGTGGCCACCAGGCCTCCAGAGCAGCCGGAGGCCCTTATCACACGCTGCTATCTTCATTGTTTGCAGAGCGCTCCTTTCCCCTGGCTAAGAAAACATGTTTGCAAAATCAGATTTCCCTGGAAAGCCGGCAGGTTAAAAGGAAAGGAAACGGTTTGAATTCTGTGAAGCAAGGATCTAAAGGCAGAGACGACCTCTGGGATTGCCCCGTGATTACGGGAAGCGGGGTCTGATCCCAAATTCCAGCCCCTAAGCAACACACCCCCATCCCATTCCTACAGGCCTTGAGGCCTGGAGAGACTTAAGAGATTTTCTGAGGGCAAAGAGTAGAGATTCTCCTTCTCCACTGAAGGCACTGCGAGCTCATATGCAGCCTGGTGTTTGGGGCTCTTCTTCCCTCCCCAAGGGCCTTTGGTGCCTCCACCGACACGGCCTCCACACCCTGTACTTGTCTGTCCGGCTCCCTCCTCCTCTTCCATTCGCTCCCTCCTCCTCTTCCATTCAGAGCTGCTTCCTCCAGGATGCCTTCCCGGTATGCCACCTTGAGGGCTTTCTGAGAGCCCTGGCCACAACACAAGCTGTGCCTGCTTACTTCTCACAGACAGCCACCCTCTCACCTCCCCGCTTCTGCCATCGCTGAGACTTCTCTCTGTTGGAGTCTGGTTGCCACTCCCGGGACTGGCCTGGCCCGGCCTCCTCAGAGCCACTGTGGGCCCCCTCGGACAGAAACAAAGTGCTTCCTTAGAGGGCAAATGGTGTGAGCACAGGCCTCAGGCCACCCAGGAGTCTCGCCCTGGATCATTTCCTCAGAGTGACTTTCCCTGCTATTAAAGTAGACAGAGCCTGTATGTGGTGGTACAGCCTGGCTACGGCTGTGACAGGGAGCTAGATCTGCCCGTGATGCCAACCAGAGCCGTCTGGGCGGAGACGCGAGCCGCAGAGTGATGGATGCAGGATGCCATTTGTTTCTAGTTTTAAAAAGAGAGAGAGCAGCATCTGATGCTCCTCCGTGCTCAGCACTGGCCAACGCTTCGTATGCGCCAGCTCTTTCCAACTGTGTAGGACCCTGTTGCCTGAGCAGGCTGAGGCTGGAGGTGGCACCTGCAGGTGCCCCGGCCTGTGGGCTCTCAGCCCCTCCTCGGCTACCAGGTGCTGTCCCGGCTGCCCTGTGCTTGTGCCTGTGTCCACACAGCCTGCACCGTAGGGATGCTGAGAACTGTTCCTCAGCCTCTGCACAGCCAGGCTTGGCGGGGGAGGAAGAGGGAGACCTTCATTTCCTCTTCTGCCTATGCTGTCTGGTTATCACACTTAACGGAACTCAGCATGAGCATTGCTAGTAGGAAAAGCAGCACATACTCAGGTAGAGCATCACAAAGGGGAACAGCAAGGCCCCGGAAGCCAGGGACAGCCTGGTTCAGGCCCCGGCTCCCCTTCAGTGGAGGCAGGAAGCAGACATACGCCGGATAATGCGGACTGTTTGCCTAGCAGCTCATGTGAGCTGGTGACTGTGAGTCACAGAAGCACAGTAGGGACAGTACAGTGCCTGCCTGTTCCAGGCAAAGAACAACAAACATCTTGAGAACAGGATGGAGAGGCTTGTCCAAGCCCAGCAGCTCCAGAACCCTCGGCCCATCCGACCTGGGGAACTCAGGTCCTAGCACCACAGGTGAGAGAACAAGGGAGATCTCATGCCAGGCTCAGAGGGACCTCAGATCTCCTAGCTGCTCCAGGGTCCCTGGCTCTAGCCTGGCAAGCCATCTGCAGTGGGCACTCTCCTGGCAATGGTCCAGAGTGCTCAGGTGTCCAGCATCTAGTAGATCCCTGGCACTGGGTTCCCGTCCTGCTCTGGCTGAAGCCGCTCCCAGGCTGTCTGGTGCCAGGTGGAGATTTCCCAGCTGTCTCCGGGGCCCATCTGAATGCGTTCAACCCACTGGCTTTGCTCATCCCTGTCCGAGGCCCCTGGAGTCTTCCACTGGACAGAGAGGAAGGAAGGCCTGTGGGTGTCAGGCACCCCGAAGCCGGCCCTTCCCTTCATCCTGTGTAGATTTATGGACGTGTATTCCTGAACTCTCACTCACTGTCCACAGCCCGGCACACGGTCGGAAAACAACAGGATGATGAAAGAGATCTTGCCTGCAGATGAAAGCAGGCGGAAACGGGCCTCCCACAGCCTGCCTGGCCTCAGGCCCACTGCGTGCTCTGCTCCAGGCCTCGAGGCTGCAGAGCTGGTGACGCCCAGGAAGGCTCCTGCTCAGCCTTGGGGTTGTGGCTGCCAGGCGCTTTGGGTGCTAAGCCCAAGAGGAAGCGGTGGGGGAGGCAAAGAGAAATAAGGAATCTGTCCTGGCGCTGGATGGGCAGACATGCTGGTCAGGAGGACTTCGTAAGCCCTGAGTCAGACAAAAGGTAAACAGATGAGGCCCAGGAGGCCCCAGAGCCCGCTGGGTAATCCCACCCATTCTTCCCCAGTCACCAGGCTGCTTTCTGCTCCTAACGCAGCAAGCTCATCTCTCACCACAGGGCCTTTGCACAGGCTGCTTGGTGTCTGGAACACACTTTTCTCTTTATGCTCCCCAAGGCTGCCACATCCTGCAGGTTTCTGATTCGATGTCATCTCCTCAGAGCAGCCTCCTGTGATGGTCCAATCCATCCTATAAGCCGGGACTGTCTCCTTAATGTAGGTGGCACAATGATTATAAGTGATTTCAATCATTTTTATCATGTTAATTCAAATGGATTAGTAAGTAATCAGAGTGATAACCTGTAAATTCCTTAATGGCTTCATCATTATTGAAAAACTCAGTGCCACTCAGGTGCCACTTCTCCCACCAGCTTGCCCCTTGGGGTTCAGGCAGCAGTTCCCATAACCCTAACAACAAATGATGTTTAGCTCTCATTGCCTCAAAGCACTTTCGGCCCAAACTTCATCTAATCCTCAAAGCAATCCAGAGGCAGGTGCGCGCACTGCCCCATCTCCCAGGGCGGGGGAGCCTGAGGCTGCAAGACGGATGCACAGTGCCTGTCCTGCTGCTGGGTTCTCGGGCTCTGCTCACCCCAGGACCTGGGTGCCCCATGAGGGAGCACTGTGCTGGTCACAGTGAGACGGGGTGAAGTTTAAGGGGGGCCCCTAGGAGGGAACTCATAGGCTTGTGCCTTGGGCAGAGGGGAAGGTGGGGGCAGCCAGAGTTGTGGGCCAGAGTGAGCCATTGTGGGAGTGAGGTGCTGAAGAGCACCCTATGGGGCTTGGCAGAGGACCCGGCCTCCTCCTCCGGACCCCAGACATGGTGGGTGGGCGGTGAGCAGAGCTATGGCTTTGCCCTGGAATGGGAGCTCTCATGCCTCTTGCACTCCTGTGGCTATGAGGAGAGAAAGGGACAGGGACATCTTACCACTCAAGGGTGCCCAGGCCCTGATGGGCGGAGGCTGAGGAAGGGGTGTTTGAAACCAGCCAGTAGAGCTGGGAAGAAGGGGGGTTGGGAGGCTGGAAACAGCTGTGGAGGAGGCCCCAAGGAGGCAAATCCCAGCCCCACATGTGTTCTTGCCAGATCCGTGCATGTGACAATCCCGGGCGTGGCACCTGCAACAATCCTGGGCATGGCACATGTGGGCAGAGCTGCTCTGCGAGTCACCCTGGAAGTCTTTACTGTTTGACCTGAGTGACAGCAGAGACAGGTTTTAAAAATGTGTGTTGGGGGCCGGGGAGTTAGCTCAGTGGTTCCGGCGCCTGTCTTGCAAGTGCAAAGACCTGGGTTCGATCCCCGGCAACCACATATAATACTGGGTGTGGAGACACGCCCAGCAGCAACCAGTACCACATACCACAGTGCCGGGCGTGGTGGCTCACGCCTGTAATCCCAGCACTCGGGAGGCAGAGGCAGGAGGATCGCTATGATGTGAGTTTGAGGCTGAGCTCAGGGCCAGCCTGAACCACAAAGTGAGACTCTGTCTCAAAAAATCTAAAAAAAAAAAAAAAAAAATGTGTGTTGGAAGTCTGAGCCTTGCCTACACTATTGCTACATAGTGAGCCCAGAGCAACCCTGAACTACAAAGCGAGACCCTATCTAAAAAAAACCCAAATGTGTGTATTGGGTATTCTTTTTCCTCTTTATTTTTGTATATATTGAATTTTTCTAAAGTAAGAAGTAAAAATAAAAGAAAGAAGGAAGGAAGGAAAGAAGAAGAGAGGGAGGAAGGGAGGAAGAAGCAATGAAGGAAGGAAAATTTCCTCTCTTAATGAGACAAGTGTGTACACTTGCACATGGAAGAAGTTCGGGAGATCTGCGGAGCGGGTAGCAATGGTTACCTCAGTGGAATTATGGATGATTTTTATTTTTCTTCTGTATATTTTTTTCCAGTTGGGGAAAACCCCAGCACTATAAAAAAGAAGAAAAGGAACAGCCCAAGTTTGCAAGCTGTTCCCCCCAGCCACTCAGTGAAACCCCCATTCTGCTCTGGTCGCTTCACCTCGCTGAACCTCTGCAGAGAGACGAGGTACAAGGGGGCCAGTGAGACAGAGAGAGGAGGAACTGGGGTGAGGCCCGCAGATACCCCGTGGGAGGTGCTGACATGCGCATGCTTGTCTCAGGCCACAGCCTGGGAATACAGCACGTGTGCTGTTGTCTGCCCCATGCCTTTGTGCCTGTGCACACGCACACACTCGCGCACGCACACACACACACACACACACACACACACACACACACATGTGGTGTGCACATGAGCGTGCTGTAGCCCGTGTGGGGTGAGAGGAGAAAGCCCCATCCCTGTCCAAGATAAACACAGGAAGTGAGGATCCCAGAGTGTCAGGGCGAGGTTGGGAGCCGTCCATAAACTCCGGGCAGAGATGGAGGGTGGGGGGGGCCTGAGGAAGGAGGGAGAGTGTGGGAGTCTGGGCAGGGGCCTGAGTTTGACATCTACTGTCTTGGGTTCAAATGTGAAAAGTTGAAACGGTGACTAAGCTCTGGAGCTGTCTTGGCTCTGCCTGCCTGCCTGCCTGTCTGTCTGTGGGTCTGTCGAGGAAGACAACTCCACCCACCCACCTCTCACTCCCCAGCCCTGGGATCTGGAGGCCCCCGCATTTTGGGAAACTAGAACCTGTGTTCAGCAAATGTTTGTTACAAGAATGCACAGCTGGAAAGAAACAGTGCTCCAGGTTCCGGACCGCTCCTGACCCAGCGCATGCTCGGGTGGAGAGATTACTGCGGGGCAGCGGCCAGGCCCCAGCCAGGCCCCGGAACCTGCCTTCCTCGCTGGAGTCCCAGATCCTGTTTTGGGGTGAACAAGCACTCACTGTGTGCTAGGTTCTTTACATAAGCCCTAAATCCTTTTCTGAAACCAAGCAAGGATGGCTGGAGGAGGAGGAGGAGGAAGAGGAGAGAAGGAGGGGGAGGAGGTTTCCTACCTTCCTCTCTGCTGTCCCAGCCCCTCACTTTGCCCTGAGCTTCCCAGCTCTGTCCAAGCCGCAAAGCCAGAGGCCACTTTGTCTTCCTTTGGCCTCCACCCTGCCCCACAGTGCATGCCAGGCTGGTACGGGGCCAGAACCTTGCCTTAGGAGGCTGCTGCTTATCCTGGGTAAGTCAGGGAGAGTATAGAACTTCCCTTCGGAAGGTAACTGCTCCACTCACCCTTGTGTCACAGTCCCCCAAAGCCAGGCCCCCTTGGGCACATTGTCCACACTTCGAGGCTTCCCTGCTCCAGTTGCATCAGCCATTTGCTCCTCCTGCTAACCCAGAACAGAAAATGACTGTGTCCAGTGAAAAGCAGAGCCCAGGGAGGCCAGAGTCAGAGCTCAACCCAGGCCCAGCTCCACCACCAGGGCAGTGACAGGGGCTTCGCAGGTATGGACTTCTCAGGCTCCTGTCCTCCTTGTCACCTCCACCCTCCTGCTGGCTTGGCCTCAGGGCCTGTTGCCAGTGGCCTGTCCAGAACAGTACTTATAACAGTGTCTCTGCTTCCCACTGTCTCTACTCAGCGCCTTCTGCCTTGTAGTTCTTTCAAATCCTTCAGATCCCTGTTCTTTCCCACCCCAAGGATCCTACTGTTACTTCTATTTTCCTCTGTAAGAATGTACTTATTCGCTAGATAGATGATTGGATGGATGGATAGGTGGACGGATGGATGGGTGAGTGGGTGGGGGAGTGTGGGGTGGATGGATGGATGGATAGGTGGATGGGTCAGTGGATGGATAGATGAATGGGTGGGTCAGTGGATGGATGGATGCATGAGGGTTGGAAGAGGTGGATGGGTGGATGGATGGATGGATAGATGGATGGACGAATGGTGATGGAAAGAACTGGGAGATTCATGGGAGAATGGGTAGGTGGGTGAATGAGTAGCTGATTGACTGGGTAGATGAATGTATGGGTGACTGGGTAGGTGGGTGATAGATGGGGTAGACAGATGGGTAGATAGATGGATTGTTTGCATGAAAAGGTGGGCAAATGGATATCTACCCAGTGTGTGGAGAGACTGGGTAGGTGGAAAGGGTAGGGGGGTGACTGAATTTGCTGGATGGCTGGAAGGGTGGTGGGATAAGATGATGGAAGGAGATGAAGGGGTGCCACTTCAGTTCTGCTGAGACTTTGTTTTTTCTGTCCCCAGTATTGTCTCCCTACAGTATTTACCCCCAGCTCCAATTTGCCTCCCCACAGGGACTTCGGGAACAACTAGGAGACACAGCAGCCCTTACCCTTTAGGAAAGCACCAAACCAGAGCAACCTTGTGGGTGAGGGTCAACCTCTGTCTTCCCAGCTCCACTGTGCCAGCAGGGACCCATCTCAGGACCGTGCTCTTGGCGAAGCCACCTTTCTGAAGGTAAGTTTTTACCTTTTCATTTGTCTTAAAACTAAAAATAAAACCAAAAAAGTCTCTTCCAAAACAATGCAATTTAAATTTAATTAGCTAAAATTACACATTGATGACTAATCTTAAACTTTAAAAGTCTGGAAACCTTGTCTTAAAGAGTGCCAAAGTAATTTATATATGTTTGTATGTATGTATGTATGTGTGTATACAATTTTGGATATAATCTCACTGTCTAGTTCAGACTGGCCTTGAACTCACTATGTACTGGCCTTGAACTTGAGGCAATCCTACTGCCTCTGCCTCCTGAAGGCTGGAAAATAGGCATACACAGTCATGTCTGACTTTTGTTCTGAAGTAATTTAAGTAGATTTTTAGAGGATACCCACTGTTAGCCAAAGTCGTGCACAGTTAAGAGATGCTACACGGGGATTTAGCTCAGTGGTTCCTGCATCTGCCTTGCAAGTGCAAGGGCCCAGGTTCCAAAATGCCAAGTGTGGTGACTCATGCCCATCAGCAATCAGTACCACATACTACAATGCCAGGCGTGGTGGCTCAGGCCTGTAATCCTAGCCTCAGGAGTCAGAGGCAGGAGGATTGCTGAGTTTGAGGCTGAATTCAGGACCAGTCTGAACCACAAAAAGTGAGACCCTGCCTCATAAAGCTAAAAAAAAAAAAAAAAAAAAAAGCTACAGTCACTCCCAAATTATTTCTCAGCATCTTTAGACTAATTTGCTAAACAATCATTGATATACAAAGCGAAAAACGAAGTGAATATCATCAGCTACTCTGTGGGTACAAAGACACTGAAGAGGGTAAGAAATACAGGAAACAGGTCACTGAGTGAGAGAGCTTTGGGGGTGTGCCCTCCCTCCTCAACCCCTCATCCCAGAGCAGAGACGCATGCTTTGCGCGGAGCCTGCCAACAACCCGTGCTTATCCGAGCACGAGATGGGAATCCCTGGCCCCCACGACGTCTTTCTTGTCCTTGCCTTTCAAATAAGCACTGAGTCACCCTCACACATACACGTGATCCCCACTTTCCAGAGGCAGAAACTGAGGTTCAAGCCAGTTGACAGATCTGGGAGCAGAACCCACTCCTGTCTGTGAAGTAAATGAAGGGACACGTTTCAGTGCAGCTCTGCCTGGACGCATCCCCCGTGAGGGCCAGCGGGGCTTCCGGCGTCCAATAGTGCGTGTCAAGTGGAGGGACAGGCAGTGGGTGCTGGGCCCTGTGGTGTAGCCAGTGGTGGCTTCCCGGAGGACAGGCTCTGGCATGATCAGTGTCCCCAGAATCACCATAGTGATGGATAAAGGACGGGCCCCTCTTCTCTGTCTTCCTGGGCTGCGTTGTGTAGCTCTGCTCAGCAGAGAAGCCCCTTGTCCCTCATATTTGAGAGAAAGAGCATACTGTGCAGGGCTGGGGGGTAGAAGCAGCCAGCAGCCTTCCATCAGGAGGACAGGACAGGAGTTGTCACAGGGCAGGGCAGTGGGGGAGGGTGGTCCTCTCTGGCCCCAGCCGGCTGTTTACCTGTCCGGGCTCTTGCCCAAGACATCCATCTCTGTGACGGATCACACAGGCTCCCTCCTTCCTCTGCCCCCTGGCCCTCCATCGGGCATTCATGTCTGAGCCCTGTGGAGCACCAGAGCTCTCAGCTGCCCCTCCTGCATGCCCGCTCCTTCCTGGCCCTGGCTCTGATCCTGCCCTGGGAACCCGACTCTGCCTGTTCGCACCCATCCACCAACAGCATCAGCGGTGCCAGTAGTCACCACAGTCCTGTGCACCAGGCCCTTGCGGTCGTTTTCTCCTGACCCCTTGCTTATGTGATGTCCGTGGAGAGAGGGGGACAGATGACCGCTGGTCTGTGTTCAGTGAAGTGAGGAATTCATCAGGCCAGGATGGTGAAGCACCATCCAGCCATCGGAAGTGGGGAGGGGTTGGAAAGCCGCCAAGAGGGGACCACCTAGGACGCTCTGAAAGAAGAGGTCAGTAAGTGTCTCCAGGTAGCCAGGGAAACAGTGCTCCAGCAAAGCCAGGGTGCCAGGAGCACCCCACAAATGCTGAGCCCTCAGGAGCAGCTGGAAATAGGCTGGAAACCCTCGTAGCCTTTCTTGAGCTCTCCCTTCCTGAAAGTACACAGGTCACTGTCCCCACTAGCACCCCTCAGACATCCTGCAATGTTCGCAGAGGGAACTCCTGAGACGTGTAACGAAGTCCCCTCGGGTGTAACTCTCTGAGCAACCGGGCGTGGCAGGCTGGCCTGGCCGAGGCAGGACTGGCCTGGGCTTTCCTCTCCTCCCCCACCTCCATGGCCAAGGTTTGCACAACTGTGAAAGCCGATAAGATGCTCTGTGGAGTTCGCTCGGGCATCCTCGGGAGTCAGCCCCATCTTGGGGTGGGGCAGTTCTGGAGGTTCAGAAGGAGGTGGGGGTGCTGCTGCTTCTCCACCTGTGACATGGGTAATGAGGCTCCCTTTCACCATGGGATGGCCTTCGAGTCGCGACCTAGCTTGGCACCTGAGGCCACAGGGTCCAGCTTAGGCGGCCACGTTCTGATGTTGCCTCAGTGGGCTCCACTCAGGTGAGGGATCCACTGGGAATGGGGGACACATGTACAGATCACCCGGGAAGGGCTTTGGGGTGCAGGACACACAGGGTCAGCGGCCCCCTGGGATCTTCATGCTGATGGACAAACAGACTCAGTGGCTCTGACACTGCACAGAACTGGGCCCGAACTCCAGGCCTCAGGCCACCAAGCCCAACCCCACGGGGACAGAGCCTTCTCCGCACTCACCTATATGGCCCCCTCTGCATGACCTGTGTCCTCGGACCCCAGCTGGAACAGGCGAGCCCTCCTCAATGGTCCTAGGTACAACTCAGCAGACAGGGCAGGAGGAGCCCTGAAGGGGGCCCGGAGGCCTGGCCAGGGCACCTGTGGGCTGAAGATGGAGGAGGCCAGGAGAGCTGTACAGGGGCAGGGCCTGCATTTAGGTGGGAAAGGACTGTTGGGTAGAGGGCTTCCCTGGCCACCGTGCCCACATCACACTTCACGTTATCATCTCTGCAGTTGTTTCATAGTGTGAACAGACCCTGTGTTGCTCTGTCATTGTCCCTAGGGCCTGGCACACATAGTAGGTGCTCAGAAAAGTTCTGTTGTATTTCTGGTCACGTCATCTCATTTAATCTCTATAACCACCCTTCAAGGCAGGCAGCAGCAGTCTCATCTTGCAGATGGGAAAATCCAGGCTGACGAGGGAAACTGGTTGATTATACTTTCAGCTTTTGAGATCTCCGTTTTGGTTAGATAATATAAAGAAATGACAGGTGAACACTTTGGTTTGTTGGTCTGCTGTCTACACGTTTCCAGGGAGACTTGTGCCACCATGCATGCATGAGTTCGTGCATATGTTGAGCCCAACAGAGGGTGAGCAGCTCACCCAACACCACACAGCCGGAACCTGCCCCAGGCCCTCAGCCTCCCTCAGCCCACAAATAGACCCAGGCCTCACAGCCAGATTCCATGGCAGCTAGTTCCACCACGCGTGGGCTGGCTGCTTACTATCCCAGCCTCAGTTTCCCCACTGTGACCTACAAGCTGCCACTACCCACTTGTAGGGTTGTTGTCATCAAGGAAGCAAAGAACAGGAAGAACTTGGCCTCCCTGGCACACGGCAGGGCTGTGGTGACCGTCAGTGATGCTCACGTCAAGCCTGGCGTGCAGCAAGAGTGCAGTCTCACCTCATGACACAGAGTGGGCCAAGCTTCCCGGGAAACTGAGCTCAGCCCCTGCACTGCCAACATTCCTGACTCCAGTGTTGGGGACGCACTTCCGCATCCTCATGTCCCTGGGCCAAACCAGGTCCCTATCATGGTCCTGGGGAGCAGCAGGGGCTGCAGGATGGGGTGCTGTTCCTTTACTATCACCTTCCTGGGAGCAAAGACTCCAAACTTGGCATCCCGCGCCCCAAGCCTGAGATACCAAGTTCGGAAACCCACACACGTTTCTTTCCATCCTAGACAGTAATATGGATTTATCTACTTGGCTTTTATTTCCTTACTGGAGTGCTGGGGCTCGAGCTCAGGGCCTTGCACTTGCTCAGCGAGTGCTCTTCCACTGAGCTATACACCAGCCCTAATTTCTTATTGGGTGAACCCCAGGCCTTCACACTCAGCTATACACCCGGCACCCTTTGCTATTTATTTTGAGACCAGGGTCTCTCTAACCTCAGTTCCCCTAGCTAGGCTCATACTTGTTTGAGATCTTCCTGCCTCAGCATTCCAGAGTGCTCAGATTACAGGCGTGTGCCTGGCTCCCACTTTTTAAATGAATGTTGATAACAACGCTTTATTTTGTGTGGTGCTCTACAGTTCACACATGCTTTACACTTCATTTCTCCTGTGTAAGCATCACACCCCATTTCACAGGTGAAGAAACTAAGGCCCCAAGAGAGAAGAGGCTGGCCCAGCACCAGCCCCGGAGCCTGGGCCGGGAGCCAGGTCTGGGGCTTTCTCGGGGCTTGGGTCCAGTGTCCTCCCTGGGGACACCCCACCCCCATCCTGCTGCCCCTCATCTTTCCCATCAGAGGCCCAGACCCTGGGCCAGACTGGGAATGTGCCGGGAGGCCGTGGCCGCGTCAAGGCTGTGTGTAAGTGTTTTATTGTTTGCCCACAGAGGTGTGAATGAAGTAATGGGCCTTCTCTCGCACTCCATCCGTCTCGGGCTGACAGCCGCTGTGCGCGGGGCTGCCTGTGTACACGCTGTCACCCTGCCATCCCGGCAGGCAGCTTCCTCTGGGAAGCCGAGATCGGGGCCTCCCGCACCCGCAGCTGGCCCTGTCCGCAGCTCGTAAATCACCGCCGCCTTCCCGGAAAGTGGAGGGAGAGACAGACAGGGTGACGGGCAGACCGACAAGGCCAAGAGGCCAGGGAGAGACGACCACCGGCCGGCGGGACAAGCAGGATAAGACGAGGGACGGAGAAGGGCAGAGGGACAGAGCGGGGGGGGGGGCACCGCTGCGTGAAGAGAAGGGGAAAGAGGGGCGAGGGAAGGGTCGGCAGGTGTGTGGGAGTGGGAGTGGCAGGGGCCACGTGGGTGAGGGTGACCTGCCTGGACACATTTCCAAAGACTTCTCTGGCTGCTGTTTTGAGGACAGACTGAGGTGGGGAGTGGTCGGGTCAGAGCGGAGGGACCCACAGAGGTGGAAGTCATGCTTGTCCTCTGTAATTGTTGCTCTGCAGACCCCTCAGACAGCAGCAGGAGAGGACACTGGGTATGGGGGCTCTTTGAGGGACTTTTTGGTGGAAAAGGAAAAAGCAAGAATAGGTATGGTGTTAGGGGAAGGATTTATTTTTTATTTTTATTTTTTTAGGTTTTTTGAGACAGGGTCTCGCTTTGTAGTTCAGGCTGGCCCTGAGCTCAGCCTCCAACTCACATCACAGCAATCCTCCTGCCTCTGCCTCACGAGTGCTGGGATTACAGGCGTGAGCCACCATGCCCGGCACTGTGGTATGTGGTACTGGTTGCTGCTGGGTGTGAGTCTCCACGCCCAGTATTGTATGTGGTTACCGAGGATTGAACCTGGGTCCTTGCACTTACAAGACAGGCGCCGGAACCACTGAGCTAAATCCCCAGCCCAGGAGGAGGCTTTTTGAAAGCAATTGTTTCCATTGTGGCATAATAATAGGTGCACACAAAAATTCCAAAGGCCCTTGGGAGGGTTCTTACCTGCCGTGCAGACAGAGCTCCCTAAAGCTTGTGATCTCCACAGACACAGTTCATGGGTTAAAACCAAGGTATTAGCATCATCATAGACCTATCAACTGAGCTACAGATAGACTTAGATTTCTGTGACTTTCCATAAACATCCTTTTTCTGTTCCAGGATCTGGTCCAATCCAGAACAACACATTGCCTTTATTTTTATTTATTCATTTATTTTTGATTTTTTGAGATAGGGTCTCATTTTGTAGTTCAGGCTGGCCTTGAACACGCAATAATCCTCCTGCCTCAGCCTCCTGAGTGCCAGGTTTGCAAGTATGCACCACCGCACCCGGTTCCTCACATTGCCTTTAAAGAAGAGGGTCTTTATTTGATTCGTCTTTCTTCCAGAACTGGGGATTGAACCCAAGGCCTTCACAATGAGCTACATTCTCAAGTCTCTTTAATTTTTTTATTTTGATGCGTGGTTTCATTAAGTCACTAATTTGTCTAGATTTGGCCTTAAGATCTTCTTGCCTCAGCCTCTCAGAGTGCTAGGATTACAGGTGTGTGCCACCAGGCCCTGCATTATTTCTTAATATGTATTTAATATGAGGACAATGTCACAGTGTGTATGCCAGGAAGACAGTCCTAGAAGACAGGAAAGATAGGTGACAAGGGAAAGGGGACATTTGCTGAATGACAGCTTCGAATGGGAGCAAGGGACAGAAAGCAGGACACTGGTGGGCCTGTGGGCTGCTGACTGCTCTGTGGTGCACAAAGATCATCCACAGTAAGTAGAAAGGAGAGTGTCTTGGGGAGATGGTACTTCCTAGCTCCAGAGATAGGACCTCGTGTTGAAGACAGCCCTTGAGAGAGGCGCAGAGGCTGAAGACAAGGGCTTAAGAGCAAGGGCTGCCTGAGGCCACAGGTGCCAGCCCTGGACTGGGACTCCAGCTGTGGTCCCGGCATAGCCAGTGCATTCTGGGTGTTTGTGGGAACAAGTGCTGAAAGACTAGGTAGGAGCTCCCTTCCCCCGGGACACCATCTCTGTTTGCTCCTGTGCCATCAGCTCAGCTCGGCAAGGTGCCAGGATGGTGGGCAGTGCACAGTCTACCCAGGGCCGGGCATTTAGCTCAGTGGTTCTGACGCCTGTCTTGCAAGTGCAAGGGCCTGGGTTGATCCCCAGTAACCATATACAACAATACTGGGTGTGATAACTCACCCACCAGCAATCAGCACCACATACCACAATGTGGGCATGGCAGCTCATACCTATAATCCCAGCACTCAGGAGGCAGAGGCAGGAGGATTGCTGTGATGTGAGTTTGAGGCTGAGCTCAGAGCCAGCCTGAACTACAAAGCGAGACCCTGTCTCAAAAAGAAAGAAAGAAAGAACGAAAGAAAGAGAAAGAAAGAAAAGAAATGGCAGGCCAGCAGTGTGGAGTCAGGGAGGGGCCACGCAGGGGACTTGGCCAGGGCGTGGCCTCACTGTGCCCTGGTGAGCAGGGTTAGCGGCAAATCCTAGACCTCAGCACCCCTTCCTCGGCTCAGTACCTGTCATCAGCCACATGGTGGGGTGGTAAACTTCGCTCTTTTCAGCCAATCGCGTTGAAGTCTCCAAAGTGAATGTGAATGAGTGAACAATGAAAGAAGGAACGAGCGAACCCCCTTCTCCTCTAGGACCCAAAGCCAAAGTCCTCATGCCTGGTTACAGAGTGAGCAGCCCAGACACGCACCCTCTAAATCAAGCCTGTGCACGCACAGCCACACACACAGAGCCACACGCACAGGCACGTCACGACGCCTCACCACTCTTCTGGAAGTCACAACTTTCCCCCTCCACGGGCCACAGACCCTACGAAAACCCTCGGGGCCGATCGGTTTCAGACTCGCTAAGGCTTCTGACTTCGCGCAGGGAATTCTGTACACATCGCGTGGAATTTCTAATCACATGAGGAGGGGCCTGAGCCGCCCTCCGTGAGCAAACATCGCTCTTTCTGCAGGAAAGTGTCTGAACGGTCACAGACAGTGGGGAAAGTCGAGATGGTAAATAGCCTCGAGGCACCTCCGGTTGGGTTTTATAGGCTCAGGAGGGAAGAGCAAAGGACTTCCAGGAGGGTCTTGGGTTTCGGAATGGCCACTCGCGCCGCTCACAAAGCCCCGGCACGTGGCTGCTTGGCCCTCCGTACACTGACTTACACGCTGGTTACCGGTGATGGAGGCAGGAGCCAAGGTCTCTCCTGGAGCAGGCGGGCCAAGGCCTTGTGTGCCCACATATGTGCATGTGGACTTACCTCACACATATGCACACGCTAGGGATGTGAGTCTTTTGACTCCTTGATTTCTCTTTATTAGACTTCGAGTGGATAGCCAAGGAGAGGCCTCAGGTCATCACCCCATGCCATCCTGAGAGGTGGCAGTCAGCAAAGCAGGACTGGAAGAGCAGCTCACTGACTTATTTACACACGTAATCAACACGCCAGGGACACAGCAGGGAGAGGGGCACAGCAAGAGAGGGGCACAGGCCGCATCTGGAGTTACAGAGAGAGGCTCAGCCCTCCCTCCAGAAGCTGGTGACCAGGCAAGGACAGAGCTCTCGCCCCTGGGTGGCTGCACCAAGGGGATGCTGAGCTTCTAGTCTAGTCCGGGAGCCTCAGCTAAAGGAGAACACTCTGTGACCCAGCAGCGGTGTTTCCAAGAACAATAACATTCTTTCAACAAACATTTGTTCAATCAGCAAACTTGTGAACATTCAACAAACCTGGGTCCATTCAACCGATATTTGTTTGCTCAACAGTGTTGACTCAGCTCCCGCCCCGTGCCCGGGGATTGCAGACGTGGTGTCAGGGACAGGACCAGGGAGCAGGAGGCCAGGCCTAGTCCTCGGCACAGCACTAAGAGGCACAGCCTCTTCCATCACTCTCTGTCTTTTAGCTGCGGGGAAGTGATGGGCTAGCCCCTGGCTTCCAGAATCCTCCACCATTTATTTATGAAACCTTCCCTGTGACCACGGACTTGTTAGCAGTTCAACAAGAGCAACGGGAAAGCTCTCACCCACCCATCTATGAGGCAGCGTCTCTGCTTCTACATCCTGTACTCTAAAGATCTTTGTGCAGAGGTGTTAGCCTCTTGAATTGTTTCTAAGAATGAAAATACCTGCTTGGGTGGGAAAATCACGGCTCATCTCTGTCCAGAATTTAGGTCATGGAACATAGAACATTTGGCCACAAAAATCTCAACATATTACAGGAAAAGGAACCTTCAGAATAGTCTCCACTGGATAATCCTAGTTTGGAAGAAAAATGTATATACCTAGAAAAATATCTGAGAGGTTAGACTTCCAAAAGACAAAGATTATGTCTGAACGGAAGAATCACGAGTGATTTTGTAAGTTTTTTTCTTAATTAGGCTGTCTTGCTTTTCTCAACTTCCTGCAGGAAATATGGATTTAGATTAGAAAACAGTTCTCAGAATAATAACTTTCCCTTTAAACCCAGTGGCGCGGCAGTTGCTAATCCTTCCCTGGTACTTATTACACAACACTCGGTGTCTGAGCTTTTCTACAGACACAACAACATTTCCAGAAGGCTGTGTCAGAAAAACATGCCATCCTTTCTCCTGAGAGGTCCTCACAACAGCCTTGGCCCTGCTCTGACCTGGGCTTTACGACTGCAGGTCTCACGTGTGGATGCAGACAGATGTGTACACAGATGTGTCTCAGGGGCTGCGATAGTCGTCTCAATCCCTGTGAAGAGAATTGGCCACGGGTATCAGAATCAGTTTCGAGAGCTGCTTAGATTACTTCCAGGAAAACGGATCCCCACCGGCCCTCCCTTCCCCAGGTACACACTCGCACACCCGCAAGACTCACGGATACGCACTTCATAGCAAGGTGTGGCTTCTCTGGGTTGGCAGGAAAACAGATCGGAAGATTAAAACATAGGTTCATGCAGCCCCTATGTGCAAACATACTCTTGGGCGCCCCTACCTGGACCCACATGACTGGGCAGCATGGCCTACGGAAGAGGTAATGGGTCTCCTCCCATTACCGGAAGAGACCCCTCCGGAAGAGATAATGAAGAGGTGTCCGGGCCCAAGACCACCTTCGCTGCTCAGTAACCTTGTGAATCTGAGCAAACTCAGGCCTATCAGCACTGCTGTTTCTATTGGAAGGTGGCAAGGATGGCTATGGAAACGCAAAATGTTACTCACACCGGAGGGCTCGTCATTACTCTGTGAACGTAACAATGACCGTAATCACAGTGTACAAAGAATCCGTCCCTCCCTTCCCCTCACGTTCTGGCATCTGTTACCACAGCTCTTCGCCTTTCCCTTGGTGCCTACATAAAAATGTTGATCCAATAATAACATGTAACTGTGTTAATTTCAGGTCTAGCTCCAGAGGATCCTGGAAGTTACCTAGTCAGAGACACGAACCATTTCTGTCCCTCCACGTGGCCCCAGACCCAAGATTCACAGATGCTCATCAGCAGAACCTGTGTGGGAACATGTGGCTTTGACCCAGTGGAACCCGGCCACCCAGAAGAGGCACCACTCAATGGTGGCTGGGACAGAGGAACCAACAGACCCAGGAACTCACATTGGTCCACCCCCGCCGGGAATGGGCAGCAGGGGCCCCCAGCTTGGCGGAGCTGGCTAGGCGGGGATTTATGGGCCCCCTTTGGACACGTTAAAGATCACATTAAGTGCAATAAATGTAGATCACGCTCCTAAATAAGCTGAGATTTATCCCCGGATCCTCTCTGCAGGGGCCAGCCCATAAATCTAGCTTGGGCCAGTCCCGTGGCCAAGCAATGGGGGAAGGGAGGCAAGGGGAAAAGGCCTATAGAGGGGTGCTTCCAGATATGGAGCCTGGAGCCCTGAGGGGCTGCCTTCTCTGGCCCCCAGTTCCCTCCTGGGCTCTAGTCTTCCCCTCCTACCCTTCCCCTCTTCCTTGCCCCCTCCCTACCTCACCCAGCCCCCCCTCCTGCCTGGGCAATCTTGTTATAGACATTGGAACAATGTAATGACTGTAATGCTGGGAAGACCCGCATCTGCAGCTTCTAAGGGGGCTGATCAGCCACCACTGCAACTGCATTTGTCTCGTTTGTCTGTGAGGGAGGCCCCCCCCTGGAGAAAAATGGATCGTAGGAAGATGCAAATTTACAGGCCAATAAATTAGGGGGTGATTAGTCACGTTGTAGTCCTTCTTCAAAGGATTCTTTAAAGGCTAAGCTCATTCATTTAAGTGTCTGTTTATAGCTCAGTAACTTCCAGACGGAAAGGCTAGGAGGCCTCCCTGGGGACTGGGAGATGCAGAGAAACAGGAGAAGCCTCTGAAGGGTCGCCAGCATCACCTGATGGCACCGGTCCAGTGAGGTGCCGTGTAGTCTCCACTGTTGGGGAGCAGCTGGACGGCCCCCTCAGGGAAAGTGAGGAGCAGGGAGATTCACATTGGCCAGGTTCACACTGGCTCCAGGTCGACAAGAGGTGATTTACACAGAAACATCTCCAGCCATATCTGCAGGCAAATGTCAGGCACAGATCACGGGGTGGTGACAGGAAGAAAGGACACTCAATGAAAGACAGGATTGGCCAGGAAGGGGAAAATGTAAGTGCTGTGGCTCCTCGGGCTTTCCCAGAGAATGAGTCTGAAGTTTGGCCTTCGTGGAATTGATTGCCCTGGATTTCTTGATGGGTGACCCGATCAGATCCCTCAGCCGCCTGGTCTCCTGAGCACAGACCACAGACACACAGGAGGGAGGAACGCAAGGCCTTGATGCTGGGTCACAGACTGACCTCTTCCAAGGCACACACAGTCCTGCCAGATCCCGCCTCTCACCCTCTCTGCCCACCCTCTCTGGAGCCACAGCAGCTTTGCCCTGTGGTTCAGCTCTTCCTGTCTTGTGTCCACACCTCTTTCTCCCCTTCTCTTTCCTGGCTCAACTCCTTTTTTTTTTTTTTTGGTACCCAGGATTGAAAATCGAACTCGGGACCTTGTGCTTTCTAGGCAGATGCCAGAATCACTGAGCTAAATCTCCGGCCCTTTGATCCAACTTCTGTCAAGGCGTTATCACAGGACACTGCAAAATGCTCATTTGTGTCTGCTGCAGGCTGGATCGCAAACTCCTGGAGATCAGGGCTTATGTTTTGTTGGCACACGTCTGACACCAATCACAGCGCTCAGCCTAAGTTTTGCAGGACAAATAACCTAAATTATCTAGATGCATAAATGATCATGACCACTTTGAGGTTCAGAAAAGGATACCCAAAGATGAAGGCCCAGAAGCAGTTTCTCTCTGACCTTGTCCCACCCTCCTGTTTCCCAACCCTCCTTCTTCCCCAAGGCAGGCCAGAGAAACTAGGGTTCCTGTACCCCACGGTGGGTTCTAGAGACCAAAACCTCCAACGCTGATCCTAAGGCTCTTACTTGAATGTTCCCCATCTTCCTGTGTAAGAGTCGGCCACCAAGAAAACCTCTGGGCTGCTTCGATTGATTGCAGGTCATAAGGTCACAGTTCGGGAAGGCTCCTGCTCCACAGCCAGAAGGGCGGGTCGCTGCACGCTGAGGGCAAGAGGAATCCGGACAGACAGGGTCTCCTCACGTCACCATTAGTGCACAGCATTTTTGTCCAATCAGATTTCTTCACGGCCTTCCCGCTCTATCGAACCCGAGCGTAAACATTGGCGATTCACTCTGGCCTTCAGGTCTGTAGCTGGAGGCTCCCATGTCACGTAAAATAATGATCAAAAACTTGACCTCTTCTCCCTCTTTGGTACAGGGGTGCTGGCCGTGACCTTTAAGGGTGGACAGTAGAGGCCTCACTTTCCCCACCCCCACTATCATCCCGGGCACTGCGCGCTAAGCCCTCACGGATATCATTTCATCTTCACAATGACCTTGTGAGGATTTTTTTCATTTTAAACTATATTTTATGTTCCATATTTAAAAAGAATAAACTTTTAATTTTTATCTATTTATTTTTGCAGTACTAGGAATCTAACTCAGGACCTTGTGCTTATGAGACAGGTGTGGCCCGAACATTTTATTTTTAACTGAAATATCAGTTGTACATATTTATGAGAAACTGTGACATTTCGATTATGTTCACAGCACGCATGACTGGATTAGGGTTGGTGGCTTATCCATCACCTCTGACAGTTAATGTTTCTTTGCCTTAGGGACATTTAAAATCCTGTCTTCCAGCTATTTTGGAATATGCAATTCATTGTTGTCAGCCGCCCTTGTCCTGCACAGCATGGAACATTTGGAGTAGTTTCTCCTATTCACCTACAAAATGAAGAGTTTTCAAACCACTCTTTCATGACAGGATGACATGGCCCCGGAAGGGCTGATGGCTTGTTCAAGGCGATCGCCCGGTGTCTGAAAAGGCTTGGGCCCATTGACGCTCTAGGACCCACTGTCCACTCTCCCTGCTAAATGACAGTGACTTCCAGGACAGGGAGCACCTTATCTGCAGGGCTCTCTGTCCTGTGGACAAGAACATGTGCATAAAGCCGAATGAACAAGTGAATGAATGGTGAACAAACAAACATTGTCGTTTTGGCATCAAAGTCAGTGGCCTTAATTCTGGGGATGTGGCAACCCATACTGGAGCTCCTAGCAAATGGAAAAAAATGTATGTTCCTGTATATATGTGCTGATTGACTGATTGTGACTAAAGCCAAGGTCTGGAGCATGCTAGGCAAGTGCTTTACCACTAAGCTACATCCCCAGTCCTAATTTTTTAAGTTAATTCTTTTTTTTCTAGAACAGTTAAAGAATGTTGAAAAAATGAAGAGTATTAAAACTCATAATTTTATTTTAAATTTAAATATTTTATTTGCAACAAAATTAGAATTTATTATGCTCTTTGCTTTCTTCTCTTTAATGAAAATACTTACTAAAAATCAAAATTCAGCCAATTTGCTTATGATATTTTAGATTGAGAGTTGTAAATTATATCAAATGATAGAAAACTTTGAAACTATACTTCATAGGTATAAAAATTTAGCAATATGTATATACATCCCAAGTATTTAAATACTATTATGAATTTTAATAATCTACTTTTCAATTCTGTAATGTCTTCCAACTACTATAACAAAATACAATGGACGCTTGACTTTTGAACTCAATTTGTTCTTGAAGGCTGGTTGTAATTTAAGTTGATCAGTTGCCTTCAGAGTCTCTCTCCAAATAATTTTAGATCACACTTTCTTTCAGGCAGATCTCAGACTCCTTAGAGAGACACTGGCCCAGAATTTCTCAGTTAAGGGCTGGGGATATAGCTCAGTGGTTCCGGCGCCTGTCTTGCAAGTGCAAGGACCCAGGTTTGATCCCTGGTAACCCCATACAATGCTGAGCGTGGAGGCTCACGCCCAGCAGCAATCAGTGCCACATACCACAATGCCGGGCATGGTGGCTCATGCCTGTAATCCTAGCACTCGGGAGGCAGAGGCAGGAGGATTGCTGTGATGTGAGTTGGAGGCTGAGCTCAGGGTCAGCCTGAACCACAAAGCGAGACCCTGTCTCAAAAAAAACCTTAAAAAAAAAAAAAAAAAAGAATTTCTCAGTTAACCTCACAGAGGAAATGATGCTGTTATATTCCTTCCAGAACATTTTTTAGGTTAAACCTGTGTCTGAGACCATCCTGAAGCACATGTGGCGACCACTGGAGTCATAACTAAAGACTTTGTTCTTAAGTAAGAACTAAAATTCCAGTTGCAACTCAAGTTGTTTGTATGTCAGGCCAGTCATAACTTGAGGGCCCATTGTATACAAAATCATGTGCCAAAAGGTACAATTCCCCTTAGGCTCCTACGTGGAACAAGGATGGATACTCTTAAATCATGCTTTTATTTAATCTTTACATTAATTTCATTTTAATTAAAATTTTGTATTTTATTTGCTGTGGATTTTTTGCATTAACTTCAATCTTTAAAGTAGTGCATTAAAATTATTTTTATTTAATCAAGTAATTGACTGTTATAGTTTGGATCAAAAATGTTCCTGAAAAGGTTCGTGTGGTCAGAGATGGAGCTTTCAGAAGATGATGAGAACATGAGCATTAATCCATAGATTAGTTCACAGATGACCATATTGTTAGGAGATGGAGCCTGGTTGGAAGAAGCAGCTCACTGCTCATGTGACCCAAAGGGTCCATCCTTTTGCTCTCTATGGTTCTTTGTGGCTTTCTCTACTTCTTGGCTGCCTTGAGGTAAGCAGCTTTCCTATACTGCTCTGTTCTACCATAATGTTTCTGCCTTGGAACCAGTAACCATGGACTGAACCCTTTAAGATCATGAGCCAAGTAAATCCTTTCTCCTTTGAGCTGTGTATGCCAGCTCTTTGGCCACAGCAACAAAACTCTGACCACTACATTGAGTTTTGGGCTCCTTCTAGAAACTGTACATGAAGGCAGATGCCTCTCCACCCTCTCCTAATCCTGGCCCAGCTAACATCCACAAGACAGTGAGCATACAAGTCAACACGGTGCTCTACGAGGAAAATTGGTGGATGTGATGTGCATCCAGAAACATTCACATCTTCACTTTCTTTGGCCTAGCAAAACCCTACCTGTCAAGTACTGTCTCCAGACATCTCTTGCCATGAATGAAATTGTTTTGCATGAGGATGTTCAGTTCAGTTGAGCATCACTTATATCAGCACAAAGCTGGAAAGAACCTAAGTGCCCAGCAGCAGGAGATTCATATTTTTAAATCCTGTTTATCCACAGAATAAGATATAATGCAATTGTTTTGAATCAAGTCTTTTTGAAATAACATTTCCAAAGACTATTTAATGACATGCAAAAATATTCAAGATACATTTTGTAGAAATGCAAGATAACTGTATATTCCATCTGACATCATTAAATAAAAACCCTAAATCTATGAAAATGTTAATAATAGTTTTCCTAAATGATGGGATTTTAAGTAAAGTTTTAAACCTTCTTTCAAATTGGACTTGAACTTGAAATTGTCCTGCTTCAGCCTTCCAAGGTATTGGGATTATAGGTGTGTGCTAGCAGGCCAGGCTGCTACTGTTTGGTAATATTTCCAAGTTAGTTCATTCAGTGAGTCTACACTTCAGATAAGTGTAGGACAGAGGACATATGACTTTGTTCCCTGTTGCACCTAGCAGATTCTGCACACAGCTCAGAAACACTTATTGAATTATTGCTTATGAATCAATGGTTCAAATACTTTTTCTACTAATCAAAATGCTTGGTCTTTGGTGACAGGAATATAACTCAGTTGAGGGGGAACAGGACTGTGTGGGCTGGCAGAAGCTCCCAGCAGTGGGGACAGGAGCACTGTACCTGTCTCTTCTCCCTGCACGGCTCCTCTACTTGGATTGATAAAGCCTGTGACATTTAGCAGTGCACTAAATAATATGAAGTATAAGGAAGTTCTGGAATTGAGAGTCTAATGATTCTCCAGAGGAACGGGAGCCCAAGGGCCCCAGACAAAGAGCCTTCCTGGGTCTCCCTTCTTGGCTTACACCCCAGCCTGTTGGCCAGAGCACTCAGCATCGACATCGGACCACACTGATGCCCCTGTGGGGTCCCCTGAGGCTAAACAACGCCGGCTCCATAAAGGAAGTGCAAGGTGGCACGTGCACAGCGGGCCCCTCCAGGCCACAGTGATTAAAGGAAAACAGAAAGACAGAGACTGCCCCCTATAAGACTGGTTTGGGGCTGTATATAAGTGCTGGGAGTGCTGGCAATAAAGGCTTCTCCACCATTTCGTCTCCACGTGATGCCTCCTGCCCGTGGTTCACTGCCAGATGAGAAGCCCTCGGAACAGGACCCGACATGCCCCCAACAGCTAGAGGAGGGGCATCAGCTCTCTGGGGGGTAAGTCATCGGGTTCCAGGGGGATTGGATTCTGCACCCAAGGGGTTCAGTGCAGACTGACCCACTTAGGTTGTGAACCCCCAGGGGCCATGCCTGCCTGGCTCCTTTGACAAGACTGGGCTCAGTCAGGGTGTTATGGCCGTAGATGATGCTTGGATCTTTTGATGTTTCTGGTACAAAGTTTTATCTGAGAAATGTCACTCGTGATGCCATGCCTTCTGCTGGATGACTTTTGTGAAAATAAAGCAGGTAAAGCAATAACAATAACAAACCCATTTTACAGGAGGGAAATCAAGGCTCAATGTATACCAGTCACACAGCAGCCAGATGACAGAGCCGAGAGCTAACCCCAGGGGTTCTGTCTCCAAATCCTGTCACTTTTCCACTCAGCGTTTTTGCCATGGGACCTGAGAGCTACTAGATGATATGCCACAAAGAATTTGCAAGGCATAGTGCTCTGGGAAGTGAAACAAATTCTCCCCTTCTTGGAAAAGCGCAAGATTTATGAGAATGGAAAAGACTCTGAGAAGTCCTGCCCATAGAAGCAGGACTGATTTTATGTAACCTAGTGTTGCCTGAATTTATTTTATTTTTTTAGGTTTTTTGAGACAGGTTCTCGCTTTATAGTTCAGGCTGGCGCTGAGCTCAGCCTCAAACTCACATCATAGCAATCCTCCTGCCTCTGCCTCCCGAGTGCTGGGATTACAGGCATGAGCCACCATGCCTGGCACTGTGGTATGTGGTACTGGTTGCTGCTGGGGTGAGTCTCCACGCCCAGTATTGTATGTAGTTACCGGGGATCGAACCCAGGTTCTTGCACTTGCAAGACAGGCGCCGGAACCACTGAGCTAAATCCCCGGCCCTTGCCTGAATTTATTTAACCATGTATTCCTTTTCTTTCCATGGTAATTGTAGCGCCTGATACTTACCGTGGGGGTCACTGAATCTTGGCTCTCCAGGCTGGGTTTACTCACAAGCAGAGAAGCCCTCAGGTGTCTGTTGAAGCACGTGGCCACCTGGAGGAAGGGCCAGAAAGTGGCGGAAACTGAGAGGGAAGTCAGAGCCAGCCTGGCATCCACTCAATCAGTTTGGACAGCTCCCCCAGCACAAAAGCAAGCTGGAGCCACAGCTCAGGCCCTGGGACTTGTCCGGGACTTGTGGCCCATCAGCACCCTAAAGGGAAATGTTACTGACGTCTCGTCCTGTGTGGAAACAATTCTAGCCTTCTGGTTCTGCTTTTCATGGTCATTTCCATTTTCTTTGCACCTGAACCCAGGGTGACCTTCGGCAGAGGTGTGGATATCGCCTCTCACTGTCTTCTCAGGTCCCTTCTCTTGTTGTTCCAGAAGAAGAATCAACGACTGTGTCCCTCTGGTGCTGACCACCTGGCCATAGTCCCTACCCCGCTGGATGGAGCGTTCCGAACAGAAAAAGGAGTTGACCCAGACACAGCCAACCCGACTCCTTCCCAGAGGTCAGAGGTGCAGGACGAGGGGAATACCACCTCCAGCATCAGAAGCAGTGTGAATGTAGGGTTGGAAACCTACCTTTTGTCCTGGATCCAGCCATACCTGAGACTGCCCTGCCCTCAGTATTCCCAATTGCATGAGCTAGGATCATCCCCATTTGCTTACATCCATTAAGGCAGTGTTTCTAGTCATTCGCACTAAAAGGACAATGGTTGTCCTCAAAGTGGAGCGTCCTAATGGCAAGCTGAACTGTGTAAGTAGCCAAGTTGAGGCAGGCTGTGGGACAGTGGAGATCCCTCCATCTTATGCTGGGGAACGGGAAGTCCTGCCTAGGGAAGAAGAGGCACTTGATTGACAAGACTGTCTGAGACTCAGACTCTGTGCCTCAGGGAATTTGATAGAAAAATACCAGGATGTTGGCAACATTTTACAGTCCCCAGTAAAGTCCTGTAAGGAAGAGGAAGTTTCAGGCCTCGCAGGCTGGTGTGGAAGAGGAGCAAGCTGCTGACAGCTCTGTTTCTGCTGCAGTACCCCGGTGGGACCCTTGCTGTTTCAGCTTCCTGAGCCTGAAAAGAGGCCCTGTCGCAAGGGCTCATGGGATCACAGTGACCCCCCCCCCGAGTGGGCGGGGCTAGAACCGCTGAGCAGAGTCCAGACGGAGGGCACCCCTGACCCTCTGTCCAGAGCCTCTAGAGGAAGCCGCTAGGGACAGAAATGGTGGAGGAGTCACTCTGACCATTCTCAAGACCTGTCTTGGGCCTCCTCTATGCCAAACTCTGCTCCGGGCAGGGGGGAAACGGTGAGGAATGGACGGAGGAAGTTCCTGCACTTGGGGTGCTCACTCTTTTTTTTTTAGATTTTTTGAGACAGGGTCTCGCTTTGTAGTTCAGGCTGGCCCTGAGCTCAGCCTCCAACTCACATCACAATCCTCCTGCCTCTGCCTCCCAAGTGCTGGGATTACAGGTGTGAGCCACCACGCCTGGCACAGTGGTATGTGATACTGATTGCTGCTGGGTGTGAGTCTCCACGCCCAGTATGGTATGTGGTTTCCGGGGATCGAACCCGGGTCCTTGCGCTTGCAAGACAGGTGCCAGAACACTGAGCTAAATCCCCGGCCCAGGGGGTGCTCACTCTTAAAGAAGGGAGTGAGCAGATGGAACAAGAAACAGAACGTTGGTGAGCAGTGAACGTGCTGCAAAGAAATTTAACCAGGTGATACGGGAGAAAAGGGTTGGGAGGCTCTGGAACTGCCGACCAACTGGACAGCAAAGGCAAGGGCCCTGGATGCAGATGGGCCAACATAGGTAAAATAGGAATTTGGTTAAATGGAAAAAAGAATGAGAAGAGAGTAGGTCACAGTTGGCAAGGAAAGGCCAGATCTCTGACCCCTGTAGGCCAAGCTGAGGTTCAGGGTGTTGCTCCCAAGGTGAGGGACGATATGGAAGTATTTCTGGTCAGGACTGTGGCCGGGTGTGTTGTGTGTATACATGTGATACAGAGCAGCTACTGTAGGTAAAAGTGGCAACAAGAGATGGTTGGGAAGGAGATCACGGGGTGAGTGTAGGCAGCGGGTGATGACAACTAGCCACAGTGGAGCCCTGGGAAGGAGGAGCCGACCATGTCCACGGACAGCTTGGCTATGAGGCAATACAGTGTGTGGCTGGTGCTGTCTGTCCTCCCAGCCACTGTGGGTGCAGCCGCGCTTCCTGGGCACAGGCCAAGGCCGGGCTCCAGCTCTGACCATGTGTGCCATCCCTTCCTTCCTCCCTAGAGCACCTCCCTGTACCCTCACCAGAGCCCGAGGCCAAGCTCTGTGTCAGGGGCACTCTGTGACTTCCAGGGGCCTCCTCTGGGGGACAGTCAGTGATTTTATCTGAGGCAGGGAGTGGTCGGAGGAAGCAAGGCTTTGGGAAGGTGGTTGGGTCATGGGGCGCCATGCTTCTTGGTGGATGCCGTTAGGAGGCAGGGCGGGGAGGAAAAGGCAGTTGGGGCCTGACCGGAAAGGTACATCTCCCTCCCCGCTGTCCCTCCCTTCCGCTTCCTGACCCCCTTGAGGTGAGCGGGTCTCCTCTCCCAGGGCCTCACCAGCCTTCTGGCCTGGGCGTCGGCTGACTGTGGACTGCGATGTAAGCCAAAGCGACCTCCCCTCCACTGAGCTGTGGGTGTCAGGCATCGTGTCTCATCCAGGAGACAGTGTCCCAGACAAATACTTGTGACTAATGACAGGGGGTTTGTAAAAATGCTCCTGGAACTGCTCAGTGATGGTATAAATACCTGTTGATGGTTTAAGGCATAGCTGGCACTGTCCTGGGACATTCAAAGGGACTCAATCAAGAACCTGGATCCTGAACAGATCCTGTAACCAGACGCTGTCTTGGGATCTTGCAGGGGACCCTGGCTCTGCCGTGCAGGAACTATGTGCCCTTGGGCAAATCACTTCACCTCTCTGAGCCTGTTTTCCCATCTGGAAGATGCAGACAAGAGGACCTGCCTATAGAAAAGAAGGGAAAGCTACATGAGAACTACTTGCAGTGCCCAACACAGACAGGCACTCAGGAAGCTGGCATTGTCACTGTGCTGGTGTTGCTCCAGACTTGCAGGTACCTGGTGCCAAGACTGTGAGCCCCTCCTGCTTCCCACATCCGGGCACACTAGCCCCTCCCTGGGTTCAGGACCTTACAGTAGCCTCCTCCCAGCTCCAGGGAACTGAGACCTCCTGGACACATAGTTCTCCCTCTGGTCTCCAGCCCTGCGCTCACCCAGGCTCCATCCCCCAGACCCTCAGCCTCTCTCCTGCTCTGGGCTCCCACCCTGGCGATGCCAGGCCTGAAGCTGCTCATGTGGGCTGCAGGCAGTGGTGCCTCCTGGGCACTGCCACCCCTCTGGGACTGGGGTTTGGTGAGCCATGGGCCATGCACTGGGTCAGTAGGGGGGAAGCATTGCCCTCAAGGTCACCTTTGCTGCCAAGGCTCCCGAGGGGAAGGTAGCAGAGGGAGCCTTCTTGGCATGATTCTAAGTTCGGAACAAGACGGGCCCTGTCTGAGCATGGAACACAAAGGCCCGTTTTCCCAGGACCAAAGATCCGTCTGTGTGGGGCCCACTGACTTGGGCATCTGGCTAAACCACAGACACCACAGAGCTCCCCATCGGAGTCCTGGAAAAGAGCCAGAGGGCAGATAAGAAAGGGGGCAAAAGCACTTATGGAAGATGATAGGTCAGGAGGAGAGACTCAGGAGACCCCTCTGGGATGACAGGGGATGACAGGCTGGTGGGGAAGCTGCACTCGGGGCCCCCACCTAGGGACCTTGAGCCCTGGACCTGTGTGCACTCTCTCTGGTGACAGAAAGACCTGTCCCTTGTCCTCCACAGTGCTGGGGACTGTCCTGCTCACAGCATGAGGTAGGTGGGACTGCTAATCCAACTCAGGGAACGCAGGCACAGCAAGCTCACATCGCTTGCCCAGCCTCTCACAGCTGCACAGGAGTGGAGCTGGGGTCATCCTTCAGTACAGTCTGCGGGCCACAGCCTCTCCTCCCCATCTCCGCTCATCTTCATAGCCCAAATGTTCCTGCATATCCTGTCCCTTTTCTTCTTTCATTCGCCTGTCCCCTATCCTGAAAAAAAAGGCAGTTTCACTCTTCTTAGTTTGTACTCCTTCCTTATATTCTGAATCATCTCTAGATTTCTAATAATAGTGTTTTATTTTTCTGGGACAATATTACAACACAACCTTGAACTCCTGGGCTCAAGAGATCTTCCTACCTCAGCCTTCCCAATAGCTGGAGTTACAGGTGCATGATACTGTGCCCGGCTACTTATAATACTTAACATAAAATAAATGTTATGTAAATACATATGACTATACTGTACTCTTTAGAGACTACTGAAAGAAAATGAGTCTATACATGCTCAGTACAAATACAATTTTTAAAAATTATTTTCTATCTGTGGTTGGTTGAATGTGCAAATACAGAACCCAAGATACATGGGGTTGACTGTCCATTACCTCATTTAATCTAGATATAAACACAAAAGGTGAGGCTCCAAACGTTCAGGACCTGCCAAATGGAGGCGGAGAGGTTGAGCTTGCCCACCCTACCTTCACCCGTGCATGCTTAGGACCCGCCCTCAGCGTCGGAAATACCAAACAGGACCCTATGGCAGGTGCTCAGGTCCAACCTTCAGCGTGGGAAATATCAGACAAGACTATAGCGCATGCTCAGGACCCGCCCTCAGCGTGGGAAATACCAAACAAGACCCTATGGCGGGTGCTTAGGACCAACCCTCAGCGTGGGAAATACCAGACAGGACTCTATAGCGCATGCTCAGGACCCGCCCTCAGCGTGGGAAATACCAGACAAGATCCTATGGCGCATGCTCAGGACCTGCCCTCTGCGTGGAAAACACCTGACAGGACCCTAAGGCATGAACCTCAAACGCAAGGTGCCAAGCGATATTGATGAGTGATTCCAACTCAAGCAGCAAAAATATATGAAGAAGCATTATCCTCAACATTGTAACTGTTTCTTTCTCATCACGTTTTTGTCTTTTGTTTCTGGTTACTTCTTTTTCTTTTGCTGTTACATGTGTCACCAGCCCTCGGGGCCTCTCACGGACTCCACACCCACGTCATCTAACTTTGCTTTTCCACCCAAGCTGACCAGCCCGGCGCTCTGCCCTGCAGCACCAGCTATGGCCTTTCTCCTCAAGCTCAGAGTCCAGAAAATTCGGGGACCATGGGACACTCACTGTTGATCCAACCCTGCCCTGTGGCCTCCACCGAGCCGCCATCCCCACCCGTCGCCTGACTCATTTCTCCTGTGCCCAGAGTGAGCCCGTGGTGTCCACGTGCCCTCACAGAGGGGTCCCTGTCCTCTTTGCCGGCTTCCACAGCAGCATCCAGAGCTGAAGCTCCCTCACGCCAGTGAAAGGGCCCAATGCAGCTGCCTGAGGCGTGGCTGACACCGCACATGTTCAGAGGGAGGCTCCTCGTAGCCGGGACTGAGCCTGGGGACGCCTTGCACAAGACTCACAATGTTGTGTATACAGAGACATCCACGCGGTCACGACAAATGCACGCACGCTGCTAGGGCCCTAGCACAGTGTTGTGCAGACAGACACATATATAACGATGCATGCACACTCATTTGCATAAACACCAGCGCGTATGCACAGAAACGTGTACATGTCAGATGTGTACGTGCAGAAAATGAAGACATGTGGACATATATATACACAAACCCTTGTGTACAGAAAGTTGTGTGTGTACATGCAGGCATGTGTACACTCAGAGCTGGGAGCTCACAATGAGATATCCACCGACTCACACAAACTCCTCTGCAGAGATGTGGACACACACTTGTCCCGACCTACGTGTGGCCTGGGAACCGGAAGGGCTGGGAAGCCAGATGCCTGGTTTCCGACCCTGGTGATGCTGCTGATTTGCGGCATGAGTTAAAGCAAGATGGTTTTGGGCCAGGCATCCAGCCCCAGGAGTTGCAAATGGGCCCAATCCAATTCACCTTGTGAATAAACAGCGACAGCCCAGGGTCTGAGGAAATCGGCATTTTCAAGCTGGAAGCTTCCTTTGTAATCGTTTTGAGAAGTAGCAAGTGGACTGCGTAACTTTCACAAGGTCCCATGGGTGGTCCCTGGCAGAGTACAGCTAAATTCAGGTCTCCCAAACCAGGCAGGTTTGGTCAGCTTCTCTGGGATTCCTGGAGCCTATCAACCTCATACTTGTTTTATTTTAAGATGAATTCAGTTGCACAGACAAAATATCCACATTCTGCTGAAGTGGTGGAGAAGAAGGCCTCGGGACAGTCCTGTGGGCCCAGCTGTGCTGGGGTCTCCGAAGCAGTGCCAGCCAATCAGCCACCACTGCTCTGCCCCACGGAGGCAGCGAGGAGGCTGAGGGCACCGCTGTGTACTCTTCACAAATTACTCTCATAGGAGCTTTCTCATGAGATAATTGAGGACATGGAGAAAGATTTATCTATAAGAATGTTCATCCCAGAGTCATTTTTCACACTAAAATACAGATCCAATTTAAATATGCAAAACTGAGGATAAATCTATCCACTGAAGGATAAAGAGTTCCCCTAGTCAGCACACCGAACAATTTTTTACGATCATTTTCCCACAGAGAATTCTTAATTACATGCTGAAATGACTATGATATCTTTATAAATGGAAAAGGCCTGTTAGGGAAGACTCATCACACGCAGATATGAGGCGTGGATTCTAGAATGACCCGGAGTTGAAGTACAAATAATAAAACATTCACCAGCATTTAACACTGATCCTCCCTGGATGGTAGATGGACATAGGGTCCATTGTAGTCTCTCTTGTTTGGTTTTCTGACATCTTTAATGTGTACAGGACACATCTCATTACAGGACAGCTTTACCTACCCACCTCTTTCAGTGTTTTGAATGGGCTCAGGTACGTGTTACTTTTTGTAACTTTTCCTTCCCTCCCAGCCCACCCAGGTAACTCTATACAGTCTGCTCCCAGATGCCAGTGAGGACCTTTACTGCCTTCCAGCTGTGTGGCCCCAGGCATATCCTCTCAGAGCCACAGCTTCCTCATCTAGAAGAGGCAAGTGATCACAGCGTCATACAGCCATCAGAAGGATAAATGATTTAATTTGCTGAGTGCAAAGCACAGCACGAAGCACTTGGCAAACTGTAACATACATAAACCAGGGGAAACAAAAGATTATTTACAAACAGGAAAGTGTGACACCACTATTCGGCACACAGAGGACTCCACAGGTTGTGTAAACCTGTGCTACATCCCCAGGCAGAGCTCCTTCCTCTACCCCACGTGTGGGACAGCCAGTGCCGCCACTGTGAGAGGCCAAGGTTGACGACCAGGGCCCAGAGGAGCCCGGCATAGTGTGTGCAGAAAGAGAAAGTGAGTAAACGCTCAAATGAATGAGTGAGTGGGTGGATCTGACCAACAGCGAGAAGAAAGTGAGTCTGGTCTGACTGCTCCATTGTACGAGCCAGGGGACCAAGGCTTCCTGTGGTCAAGCGACTTCCTGTGTGACCCAATGACAGCTGAGCTGGGACTTGAGCCGGGGTCTGTTGATTCTGAAGTACATGATCTGATCCCTCTTCTCTGTAAGTGACAGTGTCTTTGAAGGGAAGGGATACACGGAGGTGCTAAGGTCAGTCCAGCGTGGTCGGGGGGAATCAAAGTTCTGCTGAGGGAGATGTCATTGACCTCCAGAGACCTCCAGCTTGCAGGGCTATGGGTTCTGCAGATAAAGACGCGGACACTGCTGTCCCTAGGCGACCTGCTCCCTAGGGTCTTCCTGTAGTAAAGCCCAGTTCTCGCAGCCCCTGCAGCTCCCAACTGCTCCCAATGGCTTCATTGTCTGCCTGTGTTTGCCTGTCCTGCGCTCAGGCCACCCTGTCTTTGCTGCTGAGTGGCTCTTTCAAAGGTGAGCTGGCCTCTCACTCTGACAGACAGTCCTTTCAAAGGCAGCGTGAGTCTCTATAAGAAGGCCCAAGTTGTCACACAAGCCACCCCCACCACAGCCTCCACACTGGTGTGCCAGGAGGCCAACGTGTGCCTGGACATCTCCGGGCACACAGCATGCAGAGAGAGGGAGGTGCTCAGGAGCCTGGGCGTGGGCAGGGCATGACCTGGACACTCAGGACACTCTGCATTACTACCAGAACTGCTGACGTCAAAAGGCAGAGAAATGATGAGTTATGCCTCTTCCTAGAAATGTACATTAGATGGCAAGGCCAGCATATTATGAGTTTAATATAGAATCTCAAGATGGGTGTGGTGGTGTATTCCCAGCACTCTGAAGGCCTGAGGCAGGAGGATCACAAGTTTGAGCCCAGCCTGGGCTATTTAGTGACTTAGAGACCTTGCCTAAAAAAACACATGTTTCCCTGAAGTCTTATGTGTGCAGAGGGGCCGTTGGAAGGTGACTGAACCATGGGGCCCCTGTACCTCCTCAGTACATTCACTCAGCAATGAGTTTATGGCTGAATGAGCTGCTAGGAGGCTGGGTCTGGCTGGAGTAAGTGGGTCACTGGGGTGCGAGCTCGGTGTATTCCTGTCCCCAGCCCCATCTTCTCTCCGGCTCTTTACTCTTTCTATACTTCCCGGCTTCCATGAAGTGAGCGACCTTCCCTCACACTCTGCTGCCTTGGCACTAACTGACCATGGACTGAAACCTCCAGAGCCACAAACCTGAATAAACTTGTTTTCCTTTCAATTGTGTATGGCAGGTATTTGGTCCCAGCAGGGGTGCTGACCAATACACAGAATTATAAAAGTTCTGAGAAGCTCTGCTTGAGGAAAAATGTACTGGCTTTTCACTGAGAACTTGCATAGCCTGCTACTTTTTTCCCTCCCTCCCTCCTTTCCTTCCTGTATTAATCAGCTTTCCCATCGCTGGGACACAATATCCAACACTCCACAGCTTGAAGGAAAAGAGACTGAATTTGTCTTACAGTCGTAGAAGATTCAGTCCGTGGTCCGAAGGCTTTTCCTTCCTTCCTCTTCCCTGTCTTCCTGTCTCCTTTCTCCCTCCCTCTCCTTTTTCCTTCTCTCTTCTCCCTCCTTCCCTTCCTCAGTGAGTTCCTAACATCTACCAGGAACTTCAGGTCTTGGGGAATGTCCAAATGTTAGGGACGCAGCCATGAAAAACAAGCCAAGGTGTCTTGTCCCTGTGGGGTTGACAGTCTGGTGGGAAGAGAGATGACAAATATCTCAAGTAAATCATAGAGTGTGTTGGATGGAGGAGGTGAAAGGAGGTGGGGAGGGTGAAGGCAGCTAGAGAGGCTAGCCGGCCACCAAACTTTTCTCCTCCTCTAGGACTTCACTTAGCACCCCTTCACTTAGCAGTCATTTGAGGTGCTGGGGGCAAAGGTCGGAATGAGGCTTCAGGCAGTAAGATGGGTTTTTATTCAAGCTTCTCTTCTTCCACAGGTCTATTCAAATTAGGGAAAGTGATGTTTCCCCTAAGAGCCTCAGTCTCCCTCTGGGAAACAAGGATGGCTCCATGCCTCACAGGGCCCTGGGGAGGAGCAGTAAGTCCCTGTGGTGTCCTTTTCTTCTGCTTGGCCACAGTGAGTTCCATGCTACACCTCTGGTGATGGTTGTTAATATCATCATGGCTGCTCAAGGTTCCCTCACCCTGGACCCCTCTGGCCTTCCCAGCAGAGTTCTGGTCTGAAACCTGCTGGCTGATGGCAGCCTCCCCTGCCATGTCCTCCAGGCAAGAGGTTGCAGGGATGGAGGTGAGGAGCATCGGTTCTTGGAAGTCAGGGGCACAGAGGAGCAGCAGTCCTGAGGGCGGTGCACTGTAAGCCCACTCAGCAAAATTTCCTACCATGGTGCAGAGAACGGAAGGAGAGACCTCAGAAATCCACCATGAATGTCCAAGCCATAAAGGCACCTCAGCCAGCCTGCTGGAACAGGAGGTCTCAGTGACTTCTGACTCCTTTGGCCCTGTTGTGGCCAAGTGGGTGAGTGGGCTGTGGAGAGTGGTCCACTCCTCCCCAAAGACATGCACTGCCCAGTCCCTACCAGGTTGGTTTCCCGAGGCCCAGGGCCACCCTGTTACTGCTAAAGTTTTCAGATGGCCCATCTACCCCGAATTCAGCTAGGAGAAGACACTGTCCTCTGCACACAGCGAACAAGAGCCACAAATACTCTGCTCTCGGGGACAGAGTTTCTCAGCATATCTTCGGGGAACTCAGGAAAGATGCAGACTCCTGCTGCCACCCTGGACCTCTGGATTGGAGACACAGGGCAGAGCCAGCAATCTGTGTCTTCAGGGGATTCCAAAGGCCCCTAAAGGCTGAGAACTGGTATAGAATAGTGGCTCTCAAGTGCTGAGCATTTGGTGATGTCTGGAGATGTTGGACTACACGGTGTAGCCAGGGATGTGGCTGGCACCCACTGGGCAGTCGTGGGATATAGCCAGATCTTCTAGAGTACACAGAATGCCCTCACCCCACAACAAAGACTCCTCTACCCAATATGTCAGTGATGGCGGGTGCAGAAGCCATGGTGACAAGCTTTCTGAATGGATAACTTGGGTGCGCAGCCAGTGGTGGGAATGACAGTGGGTGGTACAGGGCTTCCCAAGAGGGAACTTCTGAGCCGGAGATCTGGATGGCAAAGGGGACCTGACCATGGATTATTTAGGAGGAGTAATATTCTAGGCCAAGGGAAGAGCCAGGGCCTGGGCCCAAGGTGGCCAGGGCCTCAGTGTTTGGAGGGTCAGGAGAAGGCACAATCATAACGCTAGCTACTGTAGGAAGCTCTTCCATCTCCACTCCTTTCCATCCTTCTCCTTCACCTCCCTCACTCCCTCCAGCAAATATTTATTTAGCATCTCCTCCACACCAGGTGCCACACTTGACACTAGAACCTGCCAAGGTCCCAGTTGAGGGGACCCAGGGGCGAGTTCCTATAACCAGGTGGAAAACTGAAGGAGGCTTTTGAAATGCTAGTACTCATGCCCACAGGTGGACTGTCTGCCTCAATATTCTCAGCCTCACACCTGGATCCAGACTGGCTGCTGCAGGAGTGAGACTAACATCCGTGGGCCCCATAAGAAGGCCCTTGCAGCTCTCCCCGGGCTCGCATAGAAGGCTGCCCTCGGAATCCTCCTGCCATGCTGTGAGCAGCCCATGCCACATGGACAGACCACGGGTAGGTACTGCGCAGTTGGTTCCCAGACTCCTACTGGCAACAACCACACACACACACACACACACACACACACACACACACGCACACGCACACACACACACACGAAGGATCATAAGACTCATTTTGAGCCACTGGGTTTTAAGAGGTTTGTCATAAAGTGATGAAGAGGTAAGGTGGGGCAGGGTTTGGACGCCCATGGGTCCCATCCGGGAGTCTCACAAGTGGAGACTCAGACACCCGAGGGCACTGTGTGCAAACATCAAGAAAGGGCACCCTGCAAGGACACCAAGCTCCAGCCTTGACTCTTTACCACATTGCCATGTGACTTTGGACCTACCTTCTCTTGACGTTGAAGACTTGGTTCCTATGGTCTTTGAGCCCTGTTCTAGCTCAGCGTCCTCGGCCGCCTGGGCTCTGCACTGGTCATTAATCACCTGCAGATCCTGCCTCTGAGTGAGCTCATGTGTGATCGTTTAGATCTAAAGGTCCCCCCAAATCTCCTGTATTGGGAAGGTGCTGGGATCACAGGGTATTCATCAGCAAATTCACATACTGATCAGTTTATAGCTAAATATGCTGTTGAGAGGTAGGGCCTGATCGGAGGAGGTGGTGAGTCACTGAGGGCACAACCTGAAAAGGGGTTTCTGTCCCTGCTTTCCTCACTCCTGGCTGCCATGACCTGAGCAGCTCTGCTTCACCAGGCCCTTCCATTGTGCTATTTCTGCCTACTGTCAGCTGGCCATGGACTAAACCCATTAAACCTGCACCAAAATAAGCCTCTCTTTTAGGTTACAGGGGTTGGGGATCTTGTCCAATGGCAGGAAAGATGACAAAACACACAGCCAGCATTTTTTCGGTGTGCCCACATTCTGGAGTGGTCCAGGGGGCCCATCTACCCTCTCCAAAGGCATCAACCATTTGCCCTCTTCCCAGCAATATTTCCAGAGCCTGGTGTCTCTGGGTCCAGACCACTGGGTGCAAAGCCCAGTCTTATCACCATGGAGCTGTGACGGGTGAGTCTCTGCACCTATCTGTGCCTCAGTGTCCTCCCCCTCCTCCCATGTAGAGTTGTGCAGCCTTACAGAGAGACTTGGTGGAAAGCATTTAGCCCTGTGCCCTGCTCAAGTGTGCTGTTGCTATCATTGTCCCTTGTGGATCACACACACTTGACCTCCAGGGAGCATATTTGAGTGTGTCCCTTAACCCTGTCTTTTCTCTCCTGAGAGGTGCAGACATGAGCTGAGGAGAGCGGTCCTACTCTGGGAGCCAGATTCCCTCCCTCAGCTGTGGGTCTGGCCACAAAACTGAGCTCCTCTGGGTCTCCGTAGCCTCATTTGCAAAATGGAGGCCAATAGCCAGCCCTGCCTCTGCCTGAACTGTGGTCAAGATGGGAACGATGTGTCAACAGTCATGTGTTAGACACATGTGAGGCACTAGGTGGCCCAGGTCAGGACCACAGGCCCAGAGGGCAGGAGATCCAGTTCTTTCTCAGCCATGTGACCTTGGCTGTGTTGTCGCTCCTCTCTGGCCTCAGTATCTTCCATGGAAGAGCAAACGAGATCACAAAGCCTGAGAACATGTTGGTTTATCCCTTTGTTATCCTCTTATGGTTAAAATTATTTTTAAGAACCTAGATCTCTCAGGAAACCTGATAGGGCAGCTTGGGGTCCACTCTTCCACGTGCCACGGGCTGAATGAGGGCTGCTCAGCGGGGGGAGGGGCGGTGCCTTCCTGTTCCCCCCTCCATTCATACCAGCCTCAGGCACGTCCCCCACTCACCACTGCCGCCTGCCTTGCCCCGGTGGCTGAGTCGGCCAGCCCTGGACAACTCGTCCTCTGGGGCTGGTGGGGCCCTGACATCCCATGAGGATTATGACGGTCGGGATTCCTGGTATCCTGAGCCCAGCTCAGTTCTAGGAACATCACAGAAGCTCTGCAAACATTTGGTTCCCACCCCTCCCAGCAGGCTGGTGACCTCGATCACCCTGCAACCCAGGAAGCTGGAGATGTGTCCTAGAGGGTAGGTCCTGCCCAAGCCCTGCTCCCTGCGGGCCTGTCCCCACATGGCCTGTGACCAGGCGGCTACAACAGAAACCAGGACCTTGTTCAGTGGGGAGTGGGGCTCAGTCATCGGGGGATTTCTTTCTGACTAGTTGTACAGTAGCAAACCTACCCTCTCCTCACTCTTCCCTGGGCAAAGGGAATGTCTCCTGGGGCAGGAATGTCCTTTACCCAGGGCACAGACAGACAGCAGGGCATCAGCATCACCCAGATTAGGTTGAGACCAAGTTGTGACCTTTTTTTTGTACTGAGAGTTGAACCCCTCATCTTTTCACCGAACTACATCCCCATATTGTTTTTTATGTTTTGTCTTGAGTCACTGTCTTACTAAATTGCTAGGTTGTCCAGTCTGGACTCAAACATGTGATCCTCCTGCCTCAGCTTCCCAGAGTGCTGGGATTATAAGTATGTACAACCACACCCATCCTATAATTCTTATTTTAAAGTCTTGCAGTGCAAAAATGGGATCACCATTCCCACCCTGCCAAGATTAGGGGGAGTCTTCAGACAGGATTAAAGGGGGCTCTGTCCAAGAAAGGGCATGTAGCAAACACTCATGGAGTGGTAGGTGTCGGTGTCATGGTCTCAGCCTGAGAGACAACCGGGTGTCAGTGTTGCCAAACAAGCCAGACTCATACCAAACTCCATCATATAACTGAGACAAAGTCACAGGAGAGAGAGAGAGAGACCATGCCTAGCCTAGAGTCAGCTCTCAGGTTGGGAGCGCTCTGTACACTGAAGACCTCTTACCTCCCTGCAGAAGATACATACCTCTTAGTTCTTGCCCACACAGTATCCACTTTCTCCTTGAGTGACTGCAAACCATGCTTCTATTATGGGGCAACTCGCTTTCCTCCAAGTGCAGTCTAGGGAATTTGTTGGAGTTGCCTTCATCCCAGCCAGGCTTGACTAATTCCTTTATTCCACCAAGCTCAGTGATTGGTTCATAGGGGAGCATGTGACCCTGGCTAGGCCAATGAGAAGCTGTTCTGGGATTTTTTTTTTTCTCTCATCTCTTGAGAAAGAGATGCCTTCTTTCAGGTGGGGTAGCTGAGCTGATGAGGCACCACCTGCAGCTGCTGTTGGGTAACTGGATAGGCACAAGGAGAACAAAATCCTGCCTGGGAGCCAAGCCAGGAAGAGGAAAGCAGAACTAAAGGGAGAGTTTTCTGAGCACCTGCATCTGGTCACCATTAAAGTTCTATGTCCTCGGACCTGGTAGATACAAGTATCATAAATTCCTAGCAGGTTATGGTGCTATATGCCTGTAACCCCAGCTCTTTGGGAGGCTGAAGCAGGAGGATCATAAGTTTGACATCAGCCCAGGCAACTTAGCAAAACCTTGTTTCAAATAAAAAAACAAAGACGGTTGAGGATAGAGCTCAGCACTTCTTGAGTTCAGTTTCCATAAACAGTGAAGAGACATAAAGTCACAGCCTTTAGAGGAAACCGCTTTTCCCCACCTGGAAAATGGAGATGAATATACTTCCCTTCGTGGTGAATAGCCATTACAACAGCAAGTGCTTTACTGCTGCTTTTAGGCTTTCAGGTCAGCTCTTTACGAAGCGTCCACCTCAGCCTGCTTCCTTCAGAGCAGAATCCAAGTCCAGCTTATCAGGTGCTTACGCACAGCTGCCACTTGGACTCTTGCTCCAAATTCACCACGTCAGCATTTCCATATGAGGAAACTGAGGTCCAGCAGGGCCAGAGATTGGCCTGCAGTCAGTAATGATTCGCTGGTAGAGTTGGGCTTGGACCTGACCCTGTGGCTGTGGACCTGGGCTACCTGCGCCCTGCCAGGGACCGATGCTCCCCTCAGGTCCTTGACCACGTTTCCTTTCCTCCCACACCCCAGTCGCTGAGTCTTGAGTCTGCAGGGGCCTGAGCCTGATTGGTACTCAGCAGTCACCTGCCTGAGAAAAAGCATGACTGTAGCAGAACCTAAGTATTTCCTAGCAGGTTGTTCATGGCCAAGAGATTCAGAAGGCGACCTGGCTGTGAGAGCAACAGAATTTCCAAAATGGTGCCAGGGAAAAGCTATGATCTCTTGAAAAGTCCTTGAATGTCTATAGTTTGGTGAGAAGACTGTGTTGCTCCTAGAGTGGCTGCATCAAGCGGCTAGACTGAAATGCCAGCAGGCAGGGCCTGCATGTACCTGGCTCAGGCCTCAGAGCTCAACAAGACTTGATGCAGTGGGAAACTAGCTGTGGACTCCACTTTCCATTCTAGGAAGTTGGAGTATGTAAATGGTCACCTGCTACCAGAAGGCTACAGTCCCCGCAGCCCCTCCCCCTGCCAGCCGCAAGCATGGAGATAGAGGCTCAAGGGCATTCTGGAATCTTCTCCAGCTCCGCATGCCTGGGGGTGCCCAGCTTCGCTGTCTACTCTCCCTCAGCTGAGCACTGGTGAGTTCCACCTCTGGCTTGGCCATGGCTGGTTTTGATTGGTTGTTTATGGGCTTCGGATTAGCTACCACACAGAACATGTATGGAAGATGGGCCAGGAAGGAAGCTAGGGCCAGAGGCCTCTGTAGGCTTCCCTGGGTCGGGCTCAGACCAAAACACAGCTGCCTGCCCCACCCCATGTTGAGGACTCTGGTTTCTAGAACTGTCCTGCTCTTCATTTCCCAGCAAGGTCTGATCCGATGGGGGTATCCGGGTCCAGCCTTCAGTGTGGACAAAGCTGGGCAAACGTCCTACCAAAAATATGCAGTGTGAGCATTTTTCATCTGTTATTGATTGAGAGCCTGTGAGCTTTGCTTCCAAAATCTCCAATAAAACTGGCTTGGAAGAGAATTTCCTGAATCCCTGAGTGAGTGGATAAAGATGTTCCAGGAGTCCGGGGTGGTGCCAGCGCGGAGCCTACGCCCCACACGTGGTTGGGTTTTCCCTTTGTTACTTAATGAAGAACAGAGGACAGCCAGCCTCCTCGCTCTGTGTCCATAGACATCACCCTTCTTCTCTGAGTTAATTTCCGGCTGGCAGCTGGGGCCTGCTTAGCCCCAGGGCCCTGGGGAACCTGCTCCTCCCCTTTTTTGATGGATCAGGGGTTTCGGGAGGTGCATTCCCCTGGGAAATCCTCCGATGTACCATCTGAATGCAGGTGGCATCAGAAGGCAAGAACTGGTTTGATGGCAGAGCAGTCCAGGACCCAGAAAGATGGATCCAGCTCTGGGGTTCCCTGCTCAGAGCCCCTGTACTGAGCAGCCATGTCGATCTGGGCAAGGGACTTTCAGATCAAGGCTTCCTCACCTGTGAAATGGGTGTGGCTGTTATAAAGGAGATGGTGCATATGGGCTGCGCTGGGCACAGAGATGGGCACACAGCGAGCCCTCTCTGGATGTGGGTTGTTATACTGTTATTTCCTGACCTTACCTGCTGGACCCCCAAGGATTCCATGGAGAGTTCCAGAGGAGCCAAAAGATGGGGCCACCCTTTCTCCACATCTTGAGTCTTGGACGGAAAGTGGGGATTGAGTTAGTCAGGGCACTCTAACCTTGGTGGGTGGGTGAGTCGGCTGTCTGCGACACATCTGTGCAGAGCCAAGGGGCCTGGGCAGCCTCCCCTCCAGCGGTACTGAGTGGGCGGATGAGGTTGTTTGTGTGGCCTTTGTCCTCACCGACTCTGAGTCTTGGCCTCCTGGGGCCTCATCTCTTAGAGGAGGAAAGTGATGTTTGCCTTGTGAATCTCAGTTCAGGGAAGGGTATAGAGAATGGAATCAAGATCCAAACTGCCTGAAAAGCTGTGGCCTAACCCAGACCTGCATGGACACAGGACAGATCCGTGTGACATGGCAAAGGCTCAGAGCGCTGAACAGGGAGGACCACGAAGAACATAAAGTCTAGACCTGGCCAGGTTGTTTCTCTTCTTCAAGGAAAACCTTGACCATCTTCTAAAGCAATCATGTTCTAAATCTGCACAGCACAACGATCAGTGTCCAGACTACAAACAGTCACTCAACACCAAAGAGGGGACTTCTACATCTGACAAAGGGCGTCTCGGACAAACCTACAGCCAACAGCCCTCCAGTAGAGAACGCTTGAGTACTGTCCTCAAGGGCTGTGTCTAGCATCATGTATAAAAATGAAATAAAAATGGCTTTTATGCCTAAATATAGGAATCTGTAAATTCTAGGAGAAAAATCTTTGTGCTTGTGGATTAGTCAAAGAGTGCTTGATTTCAGTATCAAACGTACCATTTACAAAGAAAAAAACCACATAAATTGGGCAATCACTGAAATTAAGGACATTTGCTCTTTGAAAAACCGTTGAAAAAATAAAAAGATAAGCCACAGACAGATAGAAACTATTTATAAACCATCTATCTGTTAGAAGACTTATATTTGGAAGATATACAGAATTCTTCACAATAATGAGGATATAAACAATACAACAGCAATTAAAATGGGCCAGAGAAAATGAGCACAAATAGATGACAAAGAAGCACATAAAAATGTTTAAATAATTAAGCCACTGGAGAACAGAAACTAAGACCACAATGAGGCCCCATTCACATCGATTGGTTCAAACCATTCACACCTTTTAATCAACAGCTCAAGTTAAAAAGAGAGAACCAAGCGTCATTAAAATAGAACTCTCCCATGCTGTTGGCAGGCGCACCAAACAGTGTATAACCACCAAGGAAAACAGTTTGACAGTTTCGCAATTAAATACATACTTACCATATGCTCAGCCACTATTCTGGGTACTTACCCAAGAGAAAAGGAAATAGGCGTTTTAACAAAAACGTGTATGCAAATGTCCACAGCAGCTTTATCTTTAATAGCTAAAAGCTGGTCATAGCCCAAGTTTGCCCACAGATGAATGGGCAGACAAGCAGTAGTGTCCCCACCTGAAGGAAACTACTGCTCAGTGACCCCGAGGGTCAAACTACCGACACCCAACGTGGGTGGATCTTGAACTAGAGATGCTGAATGACAGAAGCCGGATTTTTAAAAATATGCGCTTTGTGATTCTAGTGATATAAAATTCCATGGAAAGAAAATCGATTTACAGTGATGTAAGGCAATCAATGGCTTTGAAAGAAATAGAAATGTTTTTTATCCCAATCATAGCAGTGGCTGCAAGATTGTATACAGATGGCAAAACTGCCCCAGTTATATACTTTTTAAATGTACAGGTTCTTGTATTTCAAAAGCACCTCGATAAAGTTGGGGAAAGTGTCAGGTCCTGTTCCGAGGGCTTCTCATCTGGCATCGAACCACGGGCGGGAGTCATCACGTGGAGACGAAATGGTGGAGAAGCCTTTATTGCCAACACTCTCAGCACTTATACACAACCCCACTTCCTTGTTCTCAACCGCCCCAAACCAGCTCTATAGGGGCCAGTCTCTGTCTCTCTATTTTCCCTAGTCACTGTGGCCCGGAGGGGCCCCGCTGTGTAGGTGTCATCTTGCACTTCCTTTATGGGGACCCCACAGGAAAGAAGGAAATAGTATGTCACTTCAAGTCACTCCCCGCACCACGCAGTGTCCAGGACTCTTTTTTTTTTAGGTTTTTTGAGACAGGGTTTCACTTTGTAGTTCAGGCTGGCCCTGAGCTCAGCCTCCAACTCACATCACAGCAATCCTCCTGCCTCTGTCTCCCGAGTGCTGGGATGACAGGCGTGAGTCACCATGCCCGGCACTGTGATATGTGGTACTGATTGCTGCTGGGCGTGAGTCTCCCAGCATTGTATGTGGTTACTGAGGATCGAAACCGGGTCCTTGCACTTGCAAGACAGGCGCCGGAACCCCTGAGCTAAATCCCCGGCCCCTAGGACTCTTGAGGACTGGGGGAGCACAAAGCACTCGCGGCTGGTGACCATGAACTTCACTTGATTACAGGAAAAGGAAAGCCCACAAGTTACAGGAGCGCTAGGGAGAGGAACTCTGCCCTAGTCCAGCTTCTGCCGAAGGCACAGAGGGCTCTTGAGCTGTCACATTATTAGGGGCTGAAATCTCAGCAAGAAGAAGGAAAGGCCAAGAAGAAAAGTTGAAGTCAGCCGGGAAGGCCACCGGCAGAAGTCTGAGCAGAAGGCTTACAGAAAGAGTCCTGGCAGATTCTGCCCCGGGACACAGAAAACTGTCTCACATGTCTTTTAGGCTGGGTGGTGGGGAGAAAGGATATTTATGCACTGACTCTCATTTCTCATTGGTCAAAGATCCGAGGATGGAGCCAGCACAGACTCCAAAAGCCCAGGCACAATCCTGGCACATCTGTTTAACCACCCTGTATTTGTGTGAGCAAGCCCCTTTTCTAGTGGGCATCTGTGATTGGCTTAGGACTTGCCACGTGACTCATGCTGGGCCAATCAGATCTGGGGATCATCTCCAGGCCACAGCAGGAACAATTTAGAACGTTATTCAAACCAATAAATTCCATTTTTTATTTAGGGGAGCTTGAGTAGAACTCTCATCTCTGGTGAGCAAAGGAATTCTAAAGCCACTTTGTATCCTCAGGACATCAGAGGTGTCTGATAGAGTCGGGGTTAGGAATCAGACTTGCTTGTAACACCGTCTTCCGAGTACTGGTTTCCTTGGGAAGCCCATTCACTCCTGAAGCACATGGAACCGTTAGTCAGTGAGTGAACTCTGGGGCCAAAAGCTGCCAAATCCAAGCTCAGCTACTTACGAATGTGAGAGTAGGGGGACGTTCCTTACTCTCTCTGTGTCTCAGTTTCTCCATCTGCAAAATGGAATTAATATTACTCATCCTGGGGTCGTTTTATGATCTTTAAGTGAGCTAATATATGTAAAATACGCTAGAGCCCTACATATAGTTAGTACTCCATAAAAATAGCTGGGGACTTGAATGGACTGATGATTCTCCAATATGTACCTCAAATTCACGCCATCTTCCAGGATCCAGACCAATAGACAGCCATCTGTGTTATAATCTAGGCAGGGACCTCCCTGCCCCAACTCAGCATCTGCTTTCTGAGCTGTGTCTGGGGTCCTCCCTCTTTCCAGTTGCTCAGACTAGAAAATGGAGACTTCCTGGAATGCCATGCCCTGCCCTGCTGTCTACTTGCAGGCGTCCGCAAATCCCATGACGTCGCCTCCTCAGTGTTATCTCGACGCTCGCTGCTGCAGGCTTGGTCTGTGAGCACGTAGCTTCCGCAGCAGACTCTCAGCTCGCCTGTGATCTCTGTTGGTCAAATCCCCCATAATCCATCGGGACATGACACATTGAAAACCCTGCTCCTCAAATGTTTTCAACCTTTTGAACTTTTTCAACCTAGCTGCATGGTGATGTCAACTAGAGTCTTTAAAATATACAGATGCTGGGCCCCATCTCCAGACTCTGAATGTCTGACATGTCAGCAACAACAGTATTCTGCCCTCCAGAGACCTCCCTTTCATCTTAACCAGGATGACCTTCCACAGAGTGGCACCACACATGTGTAGAAATAAAGCATTTTTTTCCCTCTAAGTATCCCAAATGGAGCTTAAATCTCCTTGTCCTGTTCACAGTAGGGAGAACAAAATTACCATCTGATTTTACCAAAGAAGGATACCTCCATTTAAATAAGTGTATTAATTCATGACTGTAATCCCAGCACTCCGGGAGGCTGAGGCAGGAGGATGGCGAGTTCACGTCCAACCTGGACAACTGAGCAACCTGGGTTTAAGTTCCAGCATCTCCCACAATTGCTGTCCGCTCATCTGATTCTCTGTTCCAGACGCCCCATCATCTCCTTCTTGCTTCCCTGGCTGACTCAGCTTGTGCCCAGCCTCCTGGCACAGCCACTCCTGGCCCCAAGACAGAGTTAGGGACCCATGTGCTGTGGTCCCACAAGAGTCTCTACCTCTTGCACACTCTTGATGATTGTTTAATTCTTTGCATACTTTCTATGTATCCTCTAGACTGTAAGTTTGAGGTCCCAGTCCAGCACACTAGAACTTCAGTGACATTTTCTTGAGCAACTACTGGAGCCCACAGAAAATGTTTGTTGAATGAATGAATGAATGAATGAACAAAGGGTTGGCGGGGAGTCTGGGGAGTCTGGTGGGGCAAGGTGTGTTTTACATGGGAGAGAAGATATTGAACAAAGACTAGACAGAAATCTGAGGAACAACGCTGAACCCCGAAGCACAGAAGGAATTTAGAAAAGAGAAAAGGATCTGGAAAGATCTAGGCTGCAGGACCCACCCACGCGGGGCACCATGCCCAGGGGCTCCTTCTGCACTCTGAGTCATTAACACGTGCTTACCAGGTGTCGATCACACATCGGAACGGCGTGTGGGGAGTCAGAGGCACAAGCTGTGCCCACTATCCCTCCCGCCACCCCCTGCACGTTGGCCTCAGGCTCATCTAGATCCATCCAGACTGGTCCCGTATTGACAGTTTCTGTCTGAGCCCAAACAGGAAGGAAAAACAGTTCTGTGAGGACCCAACACAGCTGGATTTATGACCCACATCTCCGGGAACCAAGTTGCCCAACACACACACACACACACACACACACACACACACACACACCCCAGCACAATAGCTCCTGGGTGGAAAATCCAGCGTGGAGCCAGGAGGTCAGGGTTGGTCCAGGGCACTGGTGCCTCCCTCCCGGTGTCTGCTCCCTGCCAGTCACTGAGGACGGGCCGGGAATTAAATATCATCATTGGTCTCTGCAGCCCTTCAACCAGCCAACAGACATCACCAAATACCTTCCATGTATACTCAAGCATGTTGGTCAAGTTTCGTTATTTAACAAACACTTACATCGCGCTTACTATGTGCCAGGAAATGTTCTAAGTACTTTGCAAAGATTAACTCAGTGAATGTTCCCAACAAGCATTATTATCTCCACTCCACTTGATGCAGAGAGGGAGGTAGGCAGAGAGAGGCGCAGGAACTCGCCGGAGGTGACATGGCTGGTAAGTGGCAAAGACAGAAGGTGAACCCAGGCAGTGAGCTCGGGTTCATACTCAGATCCACAGCACACCACCTTATTTTTGTAGCTACAGACCTTCATTTAGTCATTCAACAAACATTTATTGAGCTCTTCTGTGTGCCAGGTATTGTGCAAGCTGGCTGGGGTGTAGAGAGTAATTCCTTCTAACCGTGAGCCTCCAGGACGTTGGGCAGAGGGTGCCTCATGTAGGAGGGCTTGCTCCTGTTTGTTGAGTGACTGAAGGTGCCAGGTATTTGAAAGATTGCTGAGCTTAGAGCCTGAGAACTTGGATCCCTCCTGCTGGGAAGGAAAATGTTTTGACAAGCTCATCCATATTCAGGTATGTTATATATCCCAAGGGGCTTGTATTGAAAGAGTGCAACTGAGATAAGGCAATAATATCCTCCAAAAGAATGAAGTATTAGTGGTGGAATTCTAGGCATCCACAGAGGAGATAATTTGGTGGCTGGGTGGCCCCTAATCACACCCTGTCGCTGATGGCCTCCTCTAAGGGTTCGGGAATGCGGCAGACATCGCCTGCCTGGCTAGTGCCAAGCACTCTGCGTGGGGCTGAGTCACTGGCTGGTCACACCGGAACCTGGTAAGGAGGCCAGCAGGCACGGGACTCCACCGCGGGCCTGGGGAGGAGAGGGTCTGTGGGAACAGTGCCAGGGCCTGGCCCTCCATGTGACCAGAGCCCGGGCTGGTGCCTGGGCTGGGACTGGAGTGGAGGCCAGATGCACCCAGGCTGGGCTGCTCTGAGCAAACCCAGCTCCCAGCCTTGATGCGGGGAGCATGGCCAGCACCAGGGGTACCTCACAGCCATCCTGCACACGGCTTCTCAGGAGGCGGCTGAAAGCCCCGGGACACCCAGACCTGACCCTGGGGGTGTGGGGAAGGGCAGACTCCAGATCACCCCTGATGTGTCTGCGGGCCTAAGGCCCTCACAGGGTAGACTCCTACGGCTTTGCCCCTGACCTCCAGGGCCCCACGGGAGCTGGCAGAAGTAGCATCTTGCCACATTCACTTGGCTCAGCCAGGGTGGGCAGGCACTGTGGGTCTCCTTCATATAGGGGTCCCTTGCTCTGATGACAGTGACACCCAACTGTGCCCTAGTGTTCCTGGCCCCTGGCACAGTGCCCGCCTGGCTCTGTGGGGCTGCTGAGGAAGGGAGGCAGTGGCAGTCAGCTGCTCTGCCCAGTCTCTCCCTCAGGCACAGAGCACAGGGCTGTGCGCCCACCTGCTGGGGATGGACTCAGCCCTGGTGCTGGTGACTGTCCATGCTGACCACATTCAGACGTCTAGTCCAACTTTAAAGCCTTTCTGGGATCAGACCCTTTCTGTAAAGCTTTGAACAGAATTGTATGCACAAGTACACGTGCACACACACAAACTCGCAGGCACACCCAGGGTGGGCTCTGCCCTACCTGTGCCCATTGCACCCCTCCCATGAGCCACACGCCTCCGCCCTGGTCTGGGTGCAGCTTGCAGTGAGAAATGTCAGTATGAGCAGTTACGCCACTGAGTCCAGCCTCTCCCCTCCTGTCATACTGAGCGCATTGCTTTTCCTTGTGCATCTGCAGTGATGTCAGAAACACTAGAGACAAACTGATCCTAGACAATGACAACCAGGGAGACTACTGTGACCAACTTTTACATCAACAAGTGAAGAACCAGGCCAGCCAGGGTCAGGGTATGGCCAAGTCCTACAGTAACTGGCAGCTAGGCCCAGCATCCAGCCGTCCAGCCCCTAGTCAGGAGTTCTATTCCCAAAGCTGAGACTCTAGCAGCACTGAGACCACCGTGACGTTCAGCCAGAACTCCAGGGCTGGGGCCCCTGCCCCGTGCCCATCCATGCCTGCTCCGAGTTCCCGAAAGCTAGCCCCACAGCCTCCCCTGGGCCTGTAACCAAAATCAACATTTTCCCGTTATTTATTTCAGCACCAAACAGGAAAGACAGACTCCTCCCTTAATGGATGTGCTAATGTATCCTCTACACTGGGGCAGCTCGGCTGAATGACAGGCCAAGTCTGCACAGAGGGACGGGCTCTCTGAAGTCTGAGAGCCCTGGGCCAAGCTGGGCATCTTGGCTTCATCATTGTGCCAGGCTCGTAGCCCTCGGGCTCTAAACTGAGTCTTCCTCAGGCCTGATGAAAGCCCTGCTCCCAAGCATCAGAGTAAGAGGGAAAAAGCTCAAGGATGGGGATACCCTACAGCTGCCTGGCCCTGCCATCTGGTCAGCATGCCCTGGTCAGCCAGATCTCGGGGCCGGTGCTCCTCAGGGTAATCACCTCTCCTCTGCCTCTTCTCCAGCTCCTCTTTGCACACCCACCACCTCCCTCACAGGATCAGCTTCACCTCTGGCCTTTGACCACACTGAAATGCCTCCCTGGTCACCAGATCACCATTCCAGTTGGCCCGGACTGAAATGGAAAAGACGTGGAGTCTATTGCCAATATGAATAGAGTTCCTGCTCTGGGAGGGTGCGGGCAGAGGCAGGCACCACATCTGGGTGGTAGAGTAACGGGGCCACAGTGTCAGGAGCCTCACCTAGTGTCAAGCTTGAACTTCCAGACTGTGTGACCTGCTGCAAGGTACTTAACCTCTGGAGTCCCCATTCCCTCAGTCAGTAACAGGGGTAAGAATGATGCTTTCCTTCTTCACCGAGCTGCTGAAAAGATGAATGAGCTACTAATTTAAGATGCAAAAGCCTGGCACAGAGTCCGGCCTACAGTGGGATGCAGTAATAACCCTTCAGAGCTGTGGCAGAGGCAGAAGCAGAGTTGTGCAGGAGGCCAATTCTCAGGGCCCTGGGGAGCCAGGCTCACATCCCGGGAGGATGTGGCTATAGTCGGAGGAGCCTGGGCTGGCACAGAGCACAGGGCATGGCTGGGGCTGCTATGGGCCCGGAGCCCAGTGAGGAGTTTGGCTGGTGACAGTTCTCCGAAGTCGGGAGCATGCCCGAGTTTAGAACAAGGAAGGTGGGCTGAGGTATCGGACCACCAGGGACCAGGCACACAGGGCAGGGCTCAAGATGCAGCGAGCCTTGGGCAGAGAGCTCCCCAGAACCCCTGCAGGCGCTTGCCCTGGCTCTTCAGTGCGTCCTGCTCGGGGGTGGGCTGGGTGGGGTAGGCTGAGGCTATGGGTAATTGCAGTGGCCACTGAGGTTACTTCCTCTCTACCACACTGACTGCCCAGTGCCCTGGTGGGACGGCTCCCACTCCCACTTCTATGATAACTAGTCAGGGTGACTGCGATGTCCTACTGCCCATAGTGGCCGAGAGCTGGAAAGGATCTTTTCAGAGTATTGCTCAGAGTACCTGTCCTATGAGAAAAATTTCTCCAAAAAAAGAAAAAAAAAAAAAGCATTTCATCACACCAGTTACTGCTGGCATCCTTCCTGTGACTATGACATACACCACTCTAAGGAGAGACCCAGAGAAGCTGAGAGACAAAGGTTAAGTCCTGATCAAACTGTGCCTGAATCCCACACGCCTTCCTTCAGTCTTTTGGTGCACAAAAATGAACCTCGGAGCTGGCTGCCCTCATGCGTCAGGCAGAAGGGTGTCCCCCTCAGACACCCCGGCAATGTCCCTAGAACCGTGAATGTGTTGTGTACATGACAAAAGGACTTGTAGCCAGAATGGAGGGAAAGAATCCTGACAGGGGTAGATGACTTTGACACCCAGGTCGGCCCAACCTAATCATCCGAATCCTCAGGCTTGGAGAACTTGTCCAAGCAGCGTCAAGAGGGATGGATCGGGAAAGAGCAGAGGGAGAGATGGCACCTCGGGGAGCTTGAAGATGAAGAAGAGCCTGGGCCAAGGACTCTAAGGTTTGGGAAAAATATGCCCTCCTCAGGGAGTGCCAGAACAGAGCACAGATACTTTACTTTAGCCCAGCAAGATCCATATGGGATGGACTCAGCCTATATGATGTGGGAATCAAGCAGTTTGATTAACCTATAGGATAGTACTATAATAAATTTGTACCACTGGAAGCCTTCAGGTTTGGGGCCACTTGGTAGAACAGCAATAGAAAGATGAAGCTGGTTTTCAGTCACTCACAGCCCAAATCTTCCTGGTGCCATCAAAAGCACATTCAGTTATCAATGACTCTTCTCTCTCAGCCTCTCACTAAAGCACATGCATGGCTACAGTAATTCTATGCTGTTGAAGCTCTTGGTCCCATTTTATAGAGGAGAAAACTGAGGCTCAGAGAAATGAATGAGATAAGGAGGGAAGGGGGTGCCAGGGTGGACCTGAAGTCTGGGTTACTCCAAAGTCTGTCCACTTTCCTCTGCACCTTGATGCCCTTGGCCATGCCCACGTAAGGGCTGGCTCTGCTGTCTGCCAGGCACAGGTCATGTGAAACATCCATTTCCCCAAAGCCTCGCTTCAGAGGCCCCCTTAGCCTTGAGATTCGCATGACCCAACATTCTCCTCTGGTGCATTTTGCCCACTGTGTTGCTGCCTAAAAAGCACCACCCTTGCTGGGCATGGTGGTGCACACCTGTAATGCCAGCACTCAGGAGGCTGAGGCAGGAAGGTTACAGTGAGTTCGAGCCCACCCTCGGCTGCCTAGTGAGACCCTGTCTCACCACCACCATTCTAAACCACCATCCATATGGATGAACTTTCATTGTAGTCACAAAATCCCGAACATCCTAGGAGAAGAGAAAGACTCCCTGTTGGCTGACGTGCAACCTCGGTGATGTCTCTTGTGTGTTCGTGAGTACATGGGTCACCCTGCTGGCCTGGCACCACAATGTGAGTAGGCAGAGACTGCACAGCACAGGTGCGGGAATATCTGGAACCTGGGGGTGTCCGGGGTTGGCTGTCTGCAGCTGACTCAGGAGACACAGACCCCGGCAGAGGCTCCCGCAGGTCACTGTTGATGCCTCTGCCCTTGTCCTTGTGACTTGTGTGATACCTCATTTAGCAAACCTGTCTCTGAGGGACCTGCCTCACCTCAAGAGGTCATAGCCACTGTCCCCTCAGCCCCCCACTGGGCCCCAGTGTGCAATGGCTCCCCTGCAGTGGCCAGAGGGACCCTTCTGAGGAATGAAGGCAGGGCCCCTTTCCTACCCTGCTGAGACCTCCAGCAGAGCAAAGCTCCTCCCCCACCCACCGTACCACCTCCCTCAGCCCTCCCCCTTGTCTGTCACATTCCTGCCTTTTAGCCCTCGCTCCTTCAGAAATGCCCTAGGCTCGGGTCACTTTCAAACTCCCTCTTTGGAGAGCCCACCTCGGCTGTCCTGACTGACCTTCCTCTCCGTTTTCTGCCCCTCCTGTACTTTCCTTTCAAACAAGAACCCTTTCTGATGCCCTATTTTATACGGTTTGTGTGACTCTGCCCCAGGAAGAAGCCAGCTGCCTTGATCTCTCTGTTTGCAGGGGACAGGACACTCCTGGGACACTGCCTGGGCTCAGGGGACAAGAGCAAATGAGCCTCTCCTGTAAGGAGGGAGCATTTGGACACTCAGCAGCGCTTCCAGCCTCAGCAATGCTGTTAGCAAGGGAGACCATCGGAAAGCCCCATGGAGGGGCCCGGCTCACCCTCACAGCAGGGCTTCACTGGCATAGGTCGGGGTAGGAGCACACAGGGAGGAGGTACACCAAGATGGTAGCACAGTGTCTGTGTCTTCTCCCTTCTACTCCACAGCAGGTATTATCTAGGCCTCATGCTTTGCCACACTTCTCCGGAGCTAGGGTGTCACATCTTGGACAGGCAAGGTCCCTCTGGGCAGCCCCCACCACAGAGAGCACCCTAGTCAGGAAGGTCTGGATATGGCCCCTGACATGACTCTAAGCAGGCATTGCTGCAGATGTGGTAGGGAACAGAGCCCCCGGAACAGCTGGACTCTTCACTGATTTGTATTTGTTGTTATTGTTTTGGGACAAGGTCTCACTTTGTAGTTCAGGCTGGCCCTGAGCTCACTATGTAGTCCAGGCAAGCCTCGAACTCACAGCAATCCTCCTGCCTCTGCCTCCTGAGTGCTGGGATTGCAGGTGTGAGCCACCACACCTGGCACTGTGGTGTGGGGTTACTGGGGATCGAACTCAGGACCTTGTTCTTGCCAGGCAGACGCTGGAGTCACTGAGCTAAATCCCCGGCCCTGGACTCTTCACCAAAAAAGACAGAAAGAAATTCAACCAGGGTCTGTATTGTCCTTCACTTGACCTGGAGAATCAAGCATTACAATGTACCCAGGAAGAAGTCAGAGATTTATATCTGAAATGGCTTGTTGCAATCTTTATTTGTATTAGTGAAAACTGGAAACAATTTCATCTTCAGCAAGAGGTTGTTAAACAGTCTGGAAGACGGGCTCTGGGTTTCATCCCGGGGGGCACTGGGGGCCAGAGTCTTGCAGGTTCTGTCCTGAGCATTGCAGCAATCAGCAGCCAGGAGCCATGCCATCTCACCTCCAGTGACAGCTGCCAACATCTCCAGACAGCTCCAACTGCCCCCAGGGAGCAAAATCACCCCGGCTGAGAACCGCTACTGTTCATACAAGAAGAAGAATATTCTCTTAATACCTTGAGATACACTTACACTTTCACATCAGGTTAAGGAAAAAAAAAAGATGCTAAGTGTGTTTTCAACTACGTGTATGTGTAAAAGAGGAAAAAGAATGAATGGAAACAGACCGGGATGGTAGCAATAGTCTCTGGGTGGTGAAATTACAAAAGACTTGTCTTTACATTTTTCTTTTTGCTTTGATACCCTCATTCATCTCCTGGATTCGTTCATTACGGAGTGCCTCTCACATGACAGGCATTGCTCTCAGAGGTCAGGAAGGCTGCATCCTGGCAGAGATCCAACAAGGCGACAGGCAGCGTGCAGCGCTCTGCCCTCCAGAACATTTTGTTCAAAGGGGGGATCGATGGAAACTCACAGGTATGAAGAGCGATGCTTTGAGAAGCCTATGGGCGCCCCGAGAGCCGTGAGGCAGGGCGGGAGAGAGGACGGCCCCGCCCAGCTGCTCCCAGGATGAAGAACAGGATGGACAGGATGAAGAACATAGCATCTCAAGTGGATGAGCCACATTATCTGATTTCCATTTTAAACTGGTTATTAAACATTTACTTTTGGGGAAAAAAAGGTGATATCTATTTTTGAGGAAAATTCAAACAGCATTCAGGAAAAAATACAAAGAACAGAGAGAAAGGGGTGAAAAGCATATGGCAGGAGGCCACGTGGAGAACAGCTCCACAAATGGTTTAGCAAATCTCTTTTCAAGCATCCTTCTCCCTCCCTTTCTCTCTCTCTCTCTCTCTCTCTGTCTGTCTTCCTGTCTGCCCTTGTGTCCCTTTATAAATATATAAAAACATTTTACGCAAGTGGTTCAAACCCTTCGTGCTGATTTGTAACCTGCTTTTTTTCCTGCTCTTTGTAATTTTATGTTCATTGTAAACTTTCCACAGTGGGCATATATTACTTTTATAATCCGGAACAGAAAAGAAAGCAAAAGACCACAAGAAATAAAGTGAAACCCACAAATACAGGATGAGGGCTCCCTGGCCGAGTAGCGGGAATGGGAAGAAAGCTCTGAGGTTTCGTGGACCACAGACTCAGCAGGAGCTGACGGCATAATGTGGTTTCTCCCTTCCATTCACGGAATCGGACGATTCCTTAGCGAAAGGCCATGTGAACAGGCTTCTTTGGACTGAGCTCACGCTAACTCCGGTCTGCTCAACTCTATGCCTTATAACTCGCAAAGCGCCGAGTGGGTCTAAAGCCCGGATGATAAGAGCCTAACAGCTAATGTTTTGCGAGCACTTACTTTATGCCAGCCAAAATTCCAAGAGCTGCACACATATTAACTCGTTTAATTCTCCAACGACCTATGCCATGGAGCTCATGGTCATTTTCTCTTTGCAGATGAGGAAACTGAAGCCTGCAGAAGCTAGGGAAGTTGCCTGAGGTCAGTCACAGAGCTTACTACAGCAGCACGAGAAGCACCAAGAGGAGCAAGCTAAAGGTGTGCGTGCAAAGAACTAATTGTTGAAACATCAATAATCATCATCTCACACTAATTCATTCAACAAACATTCACTGTTCGAAGCACTCATGGATACATTCTTTCAGCCCAGCCTGGGTATTTGATATTTGATTTGTTTAGTCATCCAACTAATTTTTTTGGACCAGTGTGGTCATCAGTTGCGACGTTAACTTGAATGGATTAAGGATTAGTGGGGTATGTCTGTACAGAAACAGAGGAGGGGGGACCCAACCCCGATGTGGCCAACACTAATCAATAGGACTGCAGCCTGGATGGAATAAAAAGGGAGGAAAAAGGAAGTCTCCCGTTTCTGTTTCAGAGGAACTTTTGTCTTCACCACGGCCTCTGGACCTGCATCTCCAGTTCCAGTGCAGGTTTCCAGTGCAGGCTCTTCAGTTTTCCTTTGGCTTCCTGACACACAGAGTGACTGGCTCTGCAGCTCTTAGCGTTCCTCGGCAGCCATTTGCATTCTCCCACAGGCGGCCATTGTGAGCCTACCTTGTAAATCCTTGATGTACTCGCATGTACACACATATACACTGACTCAGTTCCTCCAGTGAACCCCAGCTGATACAAGCACCAACCACACACCCGACACGATGCTAAGTGCTGGGGGACGGGGCTGAGCAAGTCAGTCCACGCAGTGGAGCTCGCGATCAAGCCGGAGACAAAGCACTGAGGAAGTGCCAGGAATGTGGCTGGACTGAGCGTGGGACAGGGGACCAAGGTGGGGAGGGCGGGAACTGCTGGGCGAGGTCTGAGCAGGAGGCGCAGTGCTGCCATCTGGAGAAGCCGGTGGGGAAGGCCTTTCAGTGTGGGAGGTGTGGACAAGTGACCCAGCGAGCCGGGACAACACGTGGTAAGTGTAAGCCAGGCGTGAAGAACGGCAAGTGCAAAGGCCCTGAGGCCTCTAAGAAGGGAGAACGTTTACAAAGGCCACAGAGCACCAAGGAGGAAAGTGGGTCAAGACCAGACCAAGAGGCAGAACTACTGAGTTGCAGGCCGGACGGCAGGGTCAGGATGCATACGGGACTCAGCCACCAGTTAAGACTGCACGGCAGGAACGCGGGAAGCAGTTTCAAGTAGGGGAGCTAAAAGATCTGCTTTTGTCTGCTTTCTGTCTGCTTTTGAAAGATGATTCAACTGAGGGCAGCAGGTAGGAAAGCGGGCCACAGCTGATGTGACAAGTCTGGGTGGCAGTGGAGGGTCAGTGCCAGTCGTTATGGCAGCTCTGCACTGTGAGAGGGTGGGTTGAGAGGCAAGGAGAGGCTGACCGCTCAGGGGCTGGGCCTGAGCAACCTGTGAGCCCCACCCGAGGAGCTGGAGGCCTGAGGGCCAGCCGTCTCCAGCTCAGCCTGGCTTGGGATGCAGGGGACCCTCGAAGGGGGCCCGAGGGCAGAGCCCAGGGACAGGAAAGCTCTAGACATTTGGGAGATGTCACTGGAGACTGTCTGCAACCCCAGACTGGATGGGAGTGTAGACAGAGCCCCAGGAAAGAGCGCAGACAGGCCCCCGGAGGGAGCACAGGCAGGCCTGGGACGCTCCCCCATTTATCTCTCAGAAGCAGAGACAGACTCCGGAAAGGAGTGGCAGGAGCAGCAGGGGAAGAAAACCCAAGGGTGTGATGTCCCAGAAGCCATGCGCCTGAGGCGGGAGGGAAATGGACTTTGTCAAAATCTGCTGAGAAGCCAGGCGCCAACGTCTGTGTCCCCAGCACTTGGGGAGGCTGAGGCAAGAGGATTACAAATCTGAGTCCTGACTGGGCCATTTAGGGCCCTACTGAGGCCCTCACTGATCATAAAAATGAGGAAAAGGACTGGGGATGTAGCTCAGTGTGAAAGCTGCTGGGAAGGGGCCGAAGGAGAGGCTGAGATGAGCATCACTCCGCAGCCAGAAGCTGCTTTCCCAGGAGGTGTCTGCGGTCTGCAAACCCCCCGAGACCGCGAGTTCCCAACCACGGGCTCCAGCCCCTGATCGTAAGGTGCCCTCAGACTCTGTCACCAAAGCACGAGGCGTTGGCCACCCATCCGGATGAGCTGCCACACGCTTGGGGTCTCTTGCCACCCTCACCTGCCGTGACCCCCGCGGGACAGCTCCAGGCTCGGAGCAGCAACGCCCTCCTGCATGGAGCACTGCGCAGCCGGAGAACGGAGAGGAGCGCGGGCCAACCCTGCGCAGACTGCCCAGCTCACGCACCTCTCCCTCCACACCCCGCCCCTGCGGGCTCCCCTCACCTCACCGAGCTCAGCGTCCCTCTCGCAGGGGCCTCCGAGTCTGTCATTCTTGGGTCCTCAGGCTGGGAAATACGAAGCTGCTCCCCGCAAGGCCTGCCCATGACGGGGTGCAGAGGATGCGCAGTGGGTCCTCATTTGCAGCACCTGATGTGGACTCGAAAAGGTGCCAGCTGCAGCAGGGATGGGGTGAGCTTTGCATTTCTGTGGCATGAGGTGGAAATTTGAGATAATAAAGAAAGGGGGGAAAAGAGAGAAATGAGAAAGAAAGAAGGAAATAGAGAGAGAGAAGGAAGGAAAGAAAGAAGGAAGGAAGGAAGGAAGGAAGGAAGGAAGGAAAGAAAGAAAGAAAGAAAGAAAGAAAGAAAGGAAGGAAGAAAGAAAGAAAGAAAGAAGGAAACAATGAAATGCTACCAGCTTGCAGGCGCCAGGCTGGGGGTGAAAGCGCTAAGCGCTGGGGTTCTGCAGGTCCAGCAGCTAACTCACACCAGGCAGAGTGGCAGCCCCGAGCCCAGCCCCACCTGCCGACACTGGCTTCGGTAGCCCCTGCTTTGCCTGCTTCCGAGCACATTAAAGGCTTTAATCTTAGCTTGCTTCCTTCCAATTGCACTCACTCGAATAATCAAATCCAATTAAATGTTGGTCCTTATGCCCTAAGTTTATCCCCTGCCAAGTCTGGCGCCCTCCTTGCATCCCAGCACAGGGTACAAGGCCCACGGGAGACAGAGCCAAGGAGCGAGACCAGTCTGATGAGGTCACCGTGGCTTCCTGGAGGAGGCGACGTCCTAGTCCAGGTCTGAAGGTCACATGGGTGTGGTCTGTAGGACCAAGTGTTCCAGGGAGAAGGAACAGAGTTGGCAAAGGAGCAGAGGCAGGAGACGCCAGCTACTCCCAGGGGACAGAGGACAGCGCTGGGAGTCACATGTGGAAGCAGGTGGCTGGGGAGGCCTCGGAAGAAGATGCAGGGCCAGGCCCTGGGGCCCCTCTAGGCCACCAATACTGGGCTCATGTGTATAGATTCGAGGATTCTTTCTTTCTTTCTCATTTCTCTCTTTTCCCCCCTTTCTTTATTATCTCAAATTTCGACCTCATGCCACAGAAATGCAAAGCTCACCCCATCCCTTAGTTTGACTCCTTTCTCATCCACGAAGCAGGATGTTCATGGGTTCAGCGGGCCAAGTTCCCCGCGTGGTACCGTGGTAGAGCTCAGTGGTGGAGTTCTTGCTCACATAGTCATGGCCTTCGATTTGAGGCCCAACATCAAGGGAGAGAGGGAGAGAGAGAGAGAGAGAGAGCAGATGGACAGATGGATTGGTCTCACATGTACCCAAGAGTAGATAAGTTATCTCAACCTTTTTAGCCTGTTTCCTGGTCTGTGAAATGGGACCTGCTAAAGATTGGTCTTAAATGTCCTCCAAAGGTCGTCGTGTTGAAAGCTTGGTCCTCAGCCTGAGGCCTAGTGGAAGGTGGAGGTTTAGGAGGTGGAGCCCAGAGACAGGAAGTGAGATCACTAGGTGGGCGGAGCCTGGAAGAGGATACAAGGACTCCAGCCCCTTCCATTCTCTCTTGGCTTCCTGGCTACTAGGAAGTGAAGTATTCACCTCCTGCTTCTGCGGCCATGGACTGGGCCACTACAGGCCCAGAGCAGCAGGGCTGAGCAACCAGGACCAAAACCGTGAGCCCAAACTAACCTCCCTGTTTGTAAGTTGATTCTCTCAGGTGTTTTGTCACAGTGACAGAAAGCAACAAGTCAAAACAGGAGCCCTCTAGTGCTGCAAGAAAGGGGTCTGTGTAGAAAGGGCCCAACAATCCCTGAATATCATAAGTGCTTAGCAAAATGGCCAATATTAGAACTTCCCACAGGGCTTGGTGGTGCACACTGCTCGTCCCAACACTCAGGAGCCCGAGGCAGCAGGATTCCTGTGAGTTCAAGGCCAGCCTGGCTTACTTAGCAAGATCCTATCTCAAATTAAAATAAAATAAAATAGCAAACAGGAACTTTCACCACACAACCAATGGGCCTTCACAACCTCCAGCTTTATATCCAGATAGTTAAATCATCTTTTTAATCTGCAAATGAAACACTGTACATACGTAGAGCATGTTGTGTGGTGTGTGATGTGTAGTCCATCACGTAATGATTGAGTTGATCTACTCAACACCCGTCGCCTCCCGTGTGTACTTACTGGCCTGTTTCACGTGTGCAGTGCGGTCGCTGTGCGGCACGAGGCTCTCCAGAACCCCTTCCTCCTCTCGCCTGAGGCCCGGTACCCTGAACCAGCACCTCCCGGCCCCGGCCCAGTGAGCCACGCACTCTCTGCTTCCCTGCGCCTGACGCAGATTCCACGGGAGGGTTAGGTCGTGCATTCCTGGCTTTCCGTGCCTGGCTTATGTCACTTAACGTACTGTCCTCCGGGCTCACCACACTGTCACGGGTGGCAGGAGGTGCAGCCCTTCTCGGGCAGGACAGCACTGCGTTTGCGTCGACACCGCGTTCTCTTCCTCCGCAGTGCACCGATGGGCACGCAGGCCCATCCACCGCACTGCTCTCACCTCCTTACCACACATAGTCAGGAGCAAAACCGCTAGATGATAGCATAATTCGTTTCTGATGCTTTGAAGGACCTGCATTCAGTTTCCCACCAAGGCTGTGCTAGTTCACACTCCTGTACGCAGAGAGTAAGAATCCCCTTTCTCAGTGTTTCTCCCACCAGCCATTCAGCAACCTCACGGCTGCAAATCAGTCCAGGTAGCGAGAAATCATACAGCAAAGAAGCACCGGCACACCCATCCCCCTCACAAGAGGCCAGATCCAGAACCAGACCCAGTGTCCACCAACAGATAGATGGACAAGAAAGAGTGGGATCAACGTGCAAGGTAACATTATTCTACCCTAGGAAGAACAGAAGTCCTGTCCCATGTGGCAGCGTGGATGGGCCTGGCGGACGCTGTGGGATGTGAATGAGTCGCGCACAGAGACACGTGCTGTGTGTTCTCATCCAGATGCAAAAACTAAGGAGAGGGCCGGGGATGTAGCTCAGTGGTTCCGGCGCCTGTCTTGCAAGCACAAGGGCTTGAGTTCGATCCTGTAACCACATACAATACTGGGTGTGGAGACTCATACCCAGAAGCAGCCAGTACCACATACCACAGTGCCGGGCGTGGTGGCTCACGCCTGTCATCCCAGCACTCAGGAGGCAGAGGCAGGAGGATTGCTGTGATGTGAGTTGGAGGCTGAGCTCAGGGCCAGCCTGAACTACAAAGCAAGACCCTGTCTAAAAAAAAAAAAAGAAACTAAGGAGAAAAGCTGATCTCATAGATGTAGAGAGTAGAATGATGGTTACCAGGGCCCCTCCCCCTCTCTGCGTCCAGGTAAGCAGCTGTCCACCACCACACCCTTCCGCCATTTCTATCTGGCCATGCGCCTCAAGGCCATGAAGCCACCATTCTATCGACTGAACCCTCTACAGCCACAATAAATCTGTCCTCTTGTGAGCTGTGGGTGCAGAGTATTTTGTCAAACCAATGGAAAGTTGACTGATACAGTATAGTTAACGATAGTTCATTGTAAACTTCAATATAACTGGGAGAGAGGATTTGGAATGTTCCCAACATAAAGAAGTGGCAAATGATGGAGTGATGGATCCACCGTGTGTCTTGGTTTGATTATTACACATAAAGCACATGTATCAATCATCACATGGTCTCCCATGAACCTGTACCATTGCTGTGTTAATAAAAAAATTATTTCAAAGACCAGAAAAAAAAACTATAAATGTTACATGCAGAGTGTGATTAGGAGGAGAGAGGAAAGCACTGGCCTCCGCGTTGGGTCCTTACCTGCGGTGAGAGGTAGTTTTCCCTTGATACTGTCTCTCTGGAAAGCGGTGAGATCGGCTGAGATTGTGTCTCCCCATAAATCTGAGGAGCCATGTGTCGAAGGCCCCCGGCCATCGCTGGAGCTCCTCAGAACGACCGTGCCGGGGTGAGTCACAGGCATGTTTGGACACCGAGGGAACATTCCTCGCATTTCCTGCCCTGCCCTGGATCTCCTCTCCGGTTCCTGCAGTTGCAACTGATAGACCCAGAGAACCCCACGGGAGACGAACACGGAGAGGAGGAGGAGGAGGACGATGACGACGCAGACATGACCAGGCCCGCAAAGGCGCGTGAAGGGAAAGAGAATATCTAGCAGCAAGGAGACTGGGTGAGCGGGGACTGTGCGAGAAAGCCAGTGACGGCAGCCATGCTGGGTCGAGGAGAGCTGTGCTCTCTCCAGAGGGGATCATCTGTTTGGTTCCCGATCCCAGAACCTGTTTCTGCCTCCCTCATCCGGTCCCCAAGGCCCCACTTCCCTCGGCCACCCGCACACGGACACTGCTTTCAAGGAGGGGCCCCAAGACAAGGCGGCTCCGAGGCCTGGCTGTCTGACCCACCTTCTGTCCTCCTGGCCCTTAGGGAGACAGAATGTAAATGTCCTCCTGGGAGCATCACAGCCGCAGGCCAGCCCGGGCCTCCCTGGCCCTTAGGCCCACTGACCTCCACACCAGAACACGACCGCTGGCCTGAGGCTGCAGGGAGGGCTGGGCCCTGCTGACATCCACCTGACACGAAGCTGGCTTGGGACTGGCCACGGGGGCTGAGGTTGGAGGGGGAGTTGGAGGAACAGGGCTCAGGGCGTCTTTGCTTTTGCTGCCCCAGCACCTCCTCGTTCCTCAGGGTCCAGCGGGGCAGGTGCAGTAACACACGGTGGTGTTATTCTAGAATGTTTGATATGTTCTAATAACTTATAAATTATTTTAAAGTAATTCCTTTACTACAAAATCCACCCTGTTAGAATCCCACCATGATTTTATTTTATTCCTAAGTTATGTAATCATCACTACTATTGATTCTAGGACACTTCATTCCCCTTCAGTCACTCCATCTTTTTCCCCCCTCAGGAGCCCCTAGCAATTAATAATGTCCTTTTTGTCTCTGTGGAACGGCCTATTCTCAACATTTCAGATAAAGTAAGCATAGAGGATGTCGTCTTCTGTGAATGGCCGTTTCAGTCACCACAGTGTATGCAATTGTCATCTATACAGTAGCGCGTGTGAGTACTTCATCACTTTTCATGGCTGTATAGTATTCCATTATATAGACCCATCACAGCATGTTGACTCATTCTCAGAGTGTGATCTTTAGTTTACACAAGGCAAGTACTGACACCTCCATGTTTCACAGGGAGAGACCAGAGTGGAACCAGGAAAAGGGGTTGTGTCTAGATAGGAGCAACCCAGAGATCAGTCTCTGTTCTTGTCTACTCCCCAAGTGCCTGAGTGCATGCCAGAAATTTCTTGATTCTAAGAACCAAGACTTACCGCTACGTAAGACTTGAAGTTTTCATCATTTTTGACTCAAACCCCAGGAGACTGTGGGACTTATGGAGATGGATCAATAAACAATGCTGTGGCCGGCACCGTGTGTGCTCAGTGAATACTCAGGTGCTGTGGCTGATGGAGGGAAGGACGCGTCTGTGGGTGGGTGGATGATGGGAGGGTGGACAGAGCAGACAAGTGGGTAGAGGGATGGGTGGGTGGGCAGAGGGATGGTGGATGGAAGGATGGGTGACGAGTGGATGGACGGGTAGATGGATTGACGAGTAGACTGGTGGATGGCGTTGGTGCTGCAGTCTGGCCAATGTCCAGTTCACACGTGAGAGAAAGACACACTTCATCTGCAGGAATTAGCCATTAGGCCCAGGAGCCAGAGGGCCTGTGAGGGATGTTGTAACTCCTGAAGAGGAACAGGAAGTGATGCGTATGCCGTCTCCAGGACGTCCAATGAGTGACCCAGCCTCGCTTGGTACCCCGTATGTGGGGAGGCGGTGAGCAAGGGCCTGGCTTCCACAGAAAGTATGGCTTAGCCTCCCGGAAGGCCGGGGCAGAGCATGGCGTGGCGTCTTGGCCAGCCAGAGGCCCAACGTGCTCTTACTGCACCAGGCGATTTCCTGGCTCTTAAGCTCGGCAGAGCCTCACGTAAACCACGTGAGTCACCGCCGGGCCCAGCGTCTGTATCCTCCTATCTGCCCTCACCACATGTCTGATGTTTGCCTGGGAGTGGTGTGTGTGTGTGTGTGTGTGTGTGTGTGTGTGTGTGTGTGTGTGTGTGTGTTTGTGTGTGAGATCACACACACAGAGAAGTGTACATTCTCACAGAAAAGCCCATGTGTCTTGTCAGCAGCTTCGCCTTCCCCCGTCCAGCTGTGGCCTGTCAGGTGTATAAGGCACCAAGATAAGCTGGTTTTGACAGGCTACAGATGCCGTCCTACCTCCCAGGGAGGCTGTGACGGCCCGTGTGACAGAGTCAGTGACATTCAACACCTGGGTAGTGGCTCATTTGCGGGGATGACTCTGTGCTTGGCACACAGAGGTGCCCGGTGTTTTTAGCAGCTTTCGCACCATCCCCTCACTGGACTGGGAATCAGGACGTAGCCTTGGCTCTGCCCACCTTGGCCTCGGCCTCCTTCCTGCCAAGAATGAGAGCACTGGGCAGCTGACGAGAGACCAACGAGGCTTCGGCCTTTTGTAGACATGAGTTCCAATAAAGTTTTATTGGAACTCAGTCCCAGTCTGAAGTGTCGTTTGTGGATGTTTTGCATGGCTTCACAGAGTGGAATTCTGGGAGAGGCATAAGGCTGCAGGCTCTGAGCTCTTTCCTATGGAGCTCCTAGAGGAAGATGTGCCCGCTCCTGCCTTGTCCCCAGGTGCTGGCCCTGTGGCTGCTTCCCATCCCAAGGAGCCTCCCAGGCTCCTCCCAAGCCCCAGGCGCCACACAAAAAAAGGCTCCCGATGACTCTGATACTGGAAGTTTCCTGATCCAGACTTTGACACACAGGGTAAGAGTCAGACACACTTGGAACTGAATTCCCTCCTCACCAATTCCCAATCCCTGTGTGACCGTAGACAACCTGCTCTACCTCCCTGAGCCTCAATGTCCTCGCCTACAAGATGGGGGTGGTGGTTCCTATCTGCAAGAGCGACAGGGCAGATTAAACAGGATCATTGGTACAAAGTGCTCAGACAGGCCTGCCACAGGCGGATGCCTGCTTTCTTCCCTTCCTACGTCATGAAACGTTCTTCTCTAACCCCTGCATGTGCTAAGCCTCCCCTCTTGACCTCTCTTACCCCGCAAACCCCCTCAGCACCCTTCTCCGGGGCTTCCTGCTTCCCTGCTGAGGCAGCCAGGGCAGGGACGCCAATGGGCAGAGCCTGGAGTCCCAGCCACAGCGGCACTACATGTACAGCCTCTGTTGACACGTTTACTCTCACAATATTTGCTGCCCGTGGCCTCTGTGTACTCAGGGCTGATGTCGGCTGGGGACCAGAAGCTCCCCACTAGCGCCTTCAGAGGGCGAGGCCAGCCCTGCCCTGGGCCTCCTCTGCAGTGCCAGCTCTGCTCCCCAGCAGGAGACCGGGAAAGAGGCAGGCTCAGCCCCAGGCCTGCCCTCCCTGCTCCCCAGGCTGGAGGATTCCGGAGCTCATCTCCTGTCACGCTCTGCCCCATCCCCAGCTGCAGAAGGGCAGGAGGAAGAACAGACATTGTGGAAACTGAGTCACACGCTACTCCTTCACTATTGCACTACTGTGTCTTAACTCAAGACAAAACAACAAGGCCTCCGTCCTGGCATCCTCCACTCCTAGCCAGGACTCTGGATCTTCCTTCCACAAGAGCTGACACACAGGCCCCAGATGGCATGAGGTCCAGCTGTGTCCAGAGCCTGCCCCAGCCCTGGCCCCTGAACTCCCCGGTGCTCTGGGGTGGACCTGGGACCCGGCTGGGCGACACAGCCGGAACTGTGAGGGGACAGCACCCCCTAGTGGGCAGCGAGGGCCCGCTGAGCAAGTGTCCTGCTCCCGGACGCGGCAGAATCATTCAGCCTAGAATGAAGCCGCAGCACCATGTAAGCGGACATTCTCACCCAGCCGAGAGCCGGTACCGAAGTGGACACAGGGCCTCCCGGGTCGCTGGCCTCCCCTTCAGCCCCCGTCCAAGGCTGGATTTGCCGCTCTGTACCTGCCCTGCTCCGTCTTCTCCGCTACCTTCACGGCTGCCAGACACACCGTGGGGGGACAGGAGGGAAGGAAGGACAGGGACAGGCCCTCGAGCCCTTCAGGCCGTGTGACCTTGTAGGTTACTCAGCCCCCCTGTGCCCCAGTTTCCCTCTGCTTGGGCTCTGTGCTTCCAGGGCGGTTCCGAACCTCGCTTTCTCCACCCTATCCCCTCTCACCACGCTCTCAAGCTGTAAATCAACCCCTGCTGGGTCTCTTGCCTGCTGAGGAGTGAGCGTGCTTAGGGCCTGGCCCTGGGTCCCTCGGGCATGGCCCTGTGGCGTCAGCAGGTCGCACTGGCTCCGGGGAGCGGCTGGAACTCCGGGGCTTCCTCTGGGATCAGGAGCAGAGCACGTGGAGGTCATGGCCATGACCTTCGGGGCTTCTGGACGGACCCCACGGACCAGAACCTGGCACGTGGACACCCTCAGAGAACTTGAAAAACCCCTTTGCAATCTTCTCTTTCCCACTAGGCTTGGAGCTGGGCAGGTCTGGGTTCAAATCCCAGCTGTGTGATCTTGGAAAGCAACTGGATGTCTCTGGCCTCAGTCTCTCTGTCTGTAAAGCGGGGATGATAATAAGGATGTATACAGAATTGCTTATGGAAGGAGCATCAGTCACCCTCTCAATGAGTCCTTTCTCCCCAATCCGGCTGTTTCTCTTGGATTGGTTTTGGGAGGTGTCACCGCCCAAGGGGTGGCCTCTGTCCCAAGTGAGGAAGTGGATCCTGCCACATCTGCCTGCCCGGCTCCTCCACCCTTGAGCCGCTTGCTGCTCTTCTCACAGGGTGAGGGAACAGTACTCTCAGCCTCATCGCCGCCAGGGGGCGCACCAACGCTCTCCACTCCTTGCTCTGAACTGCGAGCCCCAGGCGGAGCCAGGACGCCCAGGTCTGCAGACAGGAGACCCTTCCTGCACCTACCAGCCAGCCCCAAAGCACTCAGTGTCCCTTGAGGTTCCAGGACTCTGCCCACAGCTCCAACCACCCGCCATTCCCGTTGCTGCCCCCTCTCAGCAGCCATAAGGAGCTGGCTCGCCCTGCTACACACACACTGGCTCCTCGGACCCCAGGACAGCCCTTTTCTTTTGCACCTGGGCTGCTGCCTGGCCAAGGGACTGGAGGGCAGAAGAAACCACTGGTGGAGGGAAGAGCTCTGGGAACCATCTGCAGGGCCTTCATGGGAACTTGCAGGGAGGTGTCTGGAGCCCTAGTCCAGGGCTGCCACATAGTAGGTGCTCAACAAATTGACGGGATTTTTCTTTTTGGGTGACTATTCTTCCATGAGACTCAGGAGGCCTGGACCAAGACCTGTGTCTTATTGATCTTTGTGTCTCCAGAGCTAACCTGGGACCTGATCCCTAGTAGATGGTTCTAAATTGGTGGGTGGATGGATGGATGGATGGATGGACTGGTGGATAGATGGACTTGTGGATGGGTGGATCGGTTGGTGGGTGGCCCAGCTGAAAGGGAAAGAAGTAAATAGATAAAGGAGTAAATAGATACTGGGGTTCATCTGGTATTTAGTAACCAAAACATGCAGACTACTTTACAAAGTGAAATCACCAGCCTCCGCCTCGAAGATGATTCTGTTCTTCTCTCTGTTTCGTGGTGAAGGAGACTGACTTGGAGACACAAAGACAGCTGCCAGGGTCTCGTGATGATAACACTGATGCCAGTGCCAGTATCCAAAGTCACTTCTGTTTGGTCACAAACCCCAGGCAATTTCCCTGTCTCTCAGATGTTTCCTGAGGGACAGCATGAGTACCAATAGCCGGCATCCCTGGAAATAATAGTTAGAATTTATGTAGAGTGCTCACCTCACCAGGATTCACCATTATCACGTGTCTTCCTCATGGGAAGAAAGGCCACTGTTGATCATCCCAATATACAGATGAGGAAACTGAGGCCCAGGGAGTTTGCAATGCAGCAGGCAGATCGAGGGAACCAATGCACACTTTTGATCTTAGCACTCTAGGAGGCCGAAGCAGGAGGGCTGCAAGTCTGAACCCAGCCTGGGCGACTTAAGATCCTGTCTCAAAATAAAAACAAAACTTGGGTGTGGGGATATAGCTCAGAGTAAAGGCCATGGGTTCAGCTGGATGCTGTGTAATAACACACTCAAATTATCACAGCCTCATGGCGCTCACACTTCTCAGAGAGCTTTAGCACGCAGGACCAATTCCTGTCCTGTTGTCCCTGAAGCTGTGCCCGGCAGGAGGTGAACAGCCTCCGGGAGCCTCGGGGACATCCCCCCAATGCTTCTCCATCCTCAAAACCCCGCATCCCTGATCGCAGAGCCAGTGCCGCTGTTTCCCTGGTCTCAACCTAGGTGTTCTGGTTCCGCCCACAGCCAGCGGCGGCCTCTCTGAAGCGCCCATGGCTGGCAAGCCCGGTGCCGCCTCGAGGTGGCGCCAGCGTTCAAGGAACCAACTGCAGCCGGCCTGGTTTTGAGTCAGAGCCGGGAGGGTAGGAACAGAGCCGGGCTGAGCGGTCCCGCTGCCGGCGGGGGCAGCTCCACTTTGCAAAAGGCCTTTCGGGACTCTCAGGCTAAAGCCCTGGCCCGACGCCTGGCATCCACCGGCGAGCTGTTCACTGATGAATCCGGCCCGCGCGGCCTCTGCTCTGATTAAGCCGGCCGTGGAAGCAGCCGCAGCCCGGCTGCTCTGTGCGTCTGGGGGCGTCAGCGGGCCGCTCAGCGGAGATCTTCCTAAAACTCATAGACAGCTGTCTTTTCGAGCACAGAAAGCCCAGTTAAGTTTCAATTCCGGACAACATGTCTGTCCCGAATGTCACGCGCGATATTAATCCTCTCGATCTGGGATCCAAATGGGTTTGATTTTGAATTGGATTTTGAATTGCCAAACCTGACTACGCTACTGAATGTTTGTACCTAAGGCCTCCACACTGATTTACATCTCCAGCCTATTTTTTTTTTTTTTTTTTACTTTTTATTTTAGATGGGGGCATGGTGGTGGTCTAAGCTGCCCAGGCTGGGCTCAAACACGTGATCCTCCCACCCAGCCTCCCAGAGTGAGACTGCAGGGGCCCCCGCCTCGCCCAGGGTTACTGTGTGCTTCACCCATGCAACTGCTGAGGTGGGAATTTCTGTCTCCATGTTACTGTCACCTCACTGTCACAAGATAGCAGGAATGCAGGGGTCGGGAAACTGATTTTTGGAAAAGCCCCCAGTTCCACCCATGACTAGCTGTATGACTTTAGGCAAGTTATTGACCTGTCTGTGCCTCAGTTTCCCCATTAAGGATACGGGAAGAATAGTGCTTTCCGTGCATAGGTTGCTGTGGCATCCTATGTTAAATGAACAAAACATATGGTGAGTATTTAAATTGTTTTTAGACAAGTTGCTGTGAATGCCCCTCAGAATAGCGGTACCTCACTTCATGAATTGAATTCTTTCTACAATTCTGGTTGCAAACAGAATCAGACGAGAATCGAATCAAATTCAGTGGTTAGGTTCAGGGTTGACCTTATTGGGAAATTTGAGAAGTCCACATTGCAGAAACCATGAACACAGCCATCCCCAGCCAGAGAAGGCAGAGGTGGGTCTAAAGGGGACCCGGATCTCTAGTCTATGTCTCCTGGGGCACCCTGGGAAGCCCAGCATCACCCTTAGAGGTTTTTATCTCTGGCTACAAAGTTCGTCATCAAGTCCTGCCCTCTCAGCCTCTTTTCTGTGTACTGTTCTCACCTCTCATCCTTGCCCTGGTCAAAGCCACCTTGCCCTCAGGCTTGGAGACCAGAGGGCCTCCTACCCGTCAGCCTGTCAGGCTTCATTTTCCCCGCTGGGATCTGTAGCTCGTTTTACAACCAAGACATGGCGGCAGAGACTGGAGTGGAAGGTGCCTGGGCAGGCAGAGATGAGGAGCCCTCCACCCTCTGCACATCACCCTCATTGCAAAGCTCTGGGAGCCTGAGGGCTGGGCATCAGGGTGGGCGAGACTGCAGACCTCACCTTGATGAGGGTTAGATTACAGCAAAGGGTAGACCAGCAGCCTTCTTAATAAATGGCATGAGGGAAATTCAATATCCCTAGGGAAAAAACTTGTCTCCTACCATTTCCCTCAACACGCACAACATACTTGTCAAATCTGAGCAGATCGTACATCTTAATACAAGAGGGAAAACAATACTTCTTCCCCAAGCTAATACAGGAAAATATTCTCCTCCCTTAATGGCAAGGAAAGACTTCAAGTAATTCCACTGTCTCCTACGGGATATTGTTTTTCATTAACAATAAGGTTCTGAGCCATCATCACTAAAATTAAGTCACTTCACTTGTGAGCCAGGCCCCACCTAGAGTGCACTGACAGGATATGATCACCCTCGGGTTGTCCGACCTCTCCTCTGCCTGCGCATGCGTGGACAGGGTTTTCACAAATGGATCTGGGATCTTACCTTGGTGTCATCCAGGAATGGTGCGTGTCTGTGTGTGTTTCACTGATGAAATGAGGAAGGAGAGCTTGGAAGTTTCAGATCAGGAGATTCTACTACTACCTGACTTCCTGCCCCAAGGAGGCCTCTGGGGAGAAGGCAAGGACCCTTGTCTCTAAAATGATTTTTAAAAAGAAAACACTAAGGTGTCTCCAAAGTCCTTTCTTGTGAAGGGAAGTGCTGAAGACATCATGGGAAAGGCGGCACGCTCCACACGTTTGGCCTCCTTTTCAGGCACGTTCAGAGCCCTGTGCCTGTGATGCGTGCCTGCGGCTCGGCCGGAGGGAAGCCTGGAGTCGGACATGGTGGCTCAGTTAGTCTGCAAGGCGGGAGGGGAGCGGGTGCTGGGCGGGCTGTTTGACTCCACAGGGTCTCTGCTTCTGTCCATGTGATCATACCTCATGAGCCTCCCTTGCAGCCTCTGTCCACCACAATAGTCGACTGGGTTTCACAAGATGACTCTGTTGTTCTTTGCCAATAAACAGCATTATGATCGGGAAAGATGATACCAACTTTATAGGACTGTTGTGAGAGTTGAAGAGTGACAGATGCAGGGAGATGGGCTCTGTGCCAGATCAGAGTAAACTTTCAAAGTCTGTGCTGATTATAGGAACACGTATGTTCCTGAAACAAAAGCACAATCATGCTCTATCTTATGGGCCACAAAGTTGGCCAGCGGTTGGCGCAACGCCTGGCACACTGCATGGGCTCGTGCAAACCCCATAACCAAAGACTGAATGGATGGCCCTTTGTCCATTCATCTCAGGCACCGTTCTCCTGCTCTGCTTCCCAACCACCATGCTCCAAGCCACTTTGCTCCGCCACAGCCTCCTGCCATGATGTCCCTGCAGTGGAACCAGCCAGCCATGGACTGAGCCCTCTGAAACTTAAAGCCAAAATAAACCTCTCCCCATTGAAGCCATGTATGTCGGGCATTGTGACTCCCAGCCACAGGAGAGCTGACTAATATGGTGAACGAGGCCTCTGCTCTCATGAGCTCATTTTCCAGTGTGAGGAGACAGATAGCAAGTGAATAAATACATATGATACAATAAGTGGTGGCAGGAAGAAAACCAAAGGAAAAGCACAGACAGGATCACGAGGAGGCCATTATAATAATAAAAAGCCGCTCCAGAAGATAACACCTAGGGCTGGGGATGTGTCTCAGTGGTAGAGCCCTTGCCTAGCATGAACAAGGCCTTAGGTTCGATCCCCAGCATGGTGAAATATTTAAAAAAAAAAAAAAAAAAAGAATGACATTGGAGCAGAGACATGAAGGAAGCCATGTGGATATCTGAGGCGAGAGATTCCACACTTGGAAACAGTTGAAAGGCGAGCAAATGCATTTCATCCAGCTCGGAGGCCAGGTTCTCCATTGACTGAAACAAAATAAAGTCTCTTTGTAGCACAGAACTTGAAAGTGGGACAGAAATATCCTCAACATAAAAGGCAAACCTTTGGCTAATCTGTTTTTGCTGTTATTGAAATCTTAAGTACCTCCTTTATCACAGATGGCGCAAAACCTGCAGGGAAAGAGGCGCTTTAGAAGTACAATTCCAAATGAAAAACAAAACAACACAAAAAAATAGCAGTGATAATGGCCTCGCAAGAAATAACTTGCAATTGTGAGGGTGCTGCTTGATGAGATTAAACAGTTGGAGGCAAATGATTCAAGCCCCAAAGAGGAAAATATTCATATAGATCATCGCACAGATCCCTGTGCTGGAGCATAGCAGCCTTAGTCATGTCTGCTTGGGGAATAGTCATACATTCGCTCAACAAATGTTATGGAGCACTCGATTATGTCATCTGGGTGTTTTGGGTAGCTTGAAAGGTGATTTGAGCCCAGATTCAGCTGTCACGGGCTTCCGTCTGGCCCCGGGTTTATTTAGTACGTTATTTATTATGTTATTCATTTTATTTTATTGACTATTTGATTGTGGTATTGAGGATTGAACCCAAAGCCTTCCCACTGAATTACATCCTCAGCCTTTTTTATTTTTTTATATTTTGAGACTTGCTAAGTCACTGAGTTGCCCGGGCTGGGCTCATCCTTGAGATTTTCTTGTGTCAGTCTCACAGACTGTTGGGATTACAGGTAAAGGTCACTACATCTGGCTTATTATTTTATTTTTAAAGTTATTTTCATTCTGCTCATCTTCCATTTCCAGTTCCATTCCCCTTGCCCATGGATATGGATTCCAGTTCTTTGATTCATCTTACTTCTATTTATACTTTAAATGTGTACCAGTATATATATATGAGTACATTCTTATATACGTGTATATATATTTATATAATTTATGATGTTGTTATATGTGTATATTTCATGTACATAAGTGATATGCTCCTATATATCTCACCCAGTTTCTCTGAGGTCTATTGATGGTGAATGATAAGATTTAGACCTACTTCTAACTATTCCATCAATGGTGCATATTATATCATATTTAATAATTTTCCATTGAAGAACATTTAAACTACTTTGATCCCTGTATTTATAAACAATGCTGCAGTAAACATCCTGAACAAGGGAGGGTGACACATGACCAGCACTTGAGACCAGGGCAGGAGGATCATGAGTTCGAGGCCGTCTGGGGCTACACATGGGGTTCCAGGCCGATCTGCCTTACACTGTAAGACCCTGTCTCAGAATGCCAAACCAAAGCACAACAGCAACAACAATTTCAAAAACCCATCCTGAATGCAGCCCTGTTACTTCTGCAAGAATTTCTCTGGGATTTGTACACAGGATGAAGTTTGTAGTAGAAAATGATACACATTTTGTGTCACTAAATACCTCAAATTTGTTCTTCAAACTGGCTGTTCCAAGTTTTACTCCCTGTCGCAGCGCGTTTCCCCCACGTTGTTGGCAGTTTGATATTTTATCGAGTTGGTCTAGTTAATTTGCTAGGGATTTCTAGTTATATCACCTCCTTATTTCCATTTAAAACATCTGATTTGTGTTGAATATGACCTCCAACTTACTGAAAAAGCAAAATGGTGATAGTGGGCACTTTGTGTTATTCTTAAATTTTATAGAGAATGTATCAGGGCTTCCCAGTTATGAAGATGAACTGTACTAACAATTTGACTTTAAAAAGGAAAAAAAGGTAAATTTTTATCAAAATTCAAAACATCTGCTTTTGAAAGACGTGCATGAAAAAAAAGTGAAAGGGCAAGCCACAGATCGAAATATTTATAACAGGCAACAGGATTCCAAGTGCAAGGCCAGCCAGGGCTGCCTAGTGAGACTCTGTCTCAAAAATAGCAAAATAATTTTAAAAAGTAAGTGGGCTTGGATCATTTGTAAATGTACATTTCAAACTCCAGGACAATCACCAAAGAAGTATAACTCATAGGCCAGGAAAGAAGAGAAAATAGGAGCTTATAAAATGCTCAGGTAAAATCTCAAAGGACAGAAAATCATGGTAGACAAAAAGGAATGAGTAACAAGGGCAAAAACCACAAAAGCATAATAACAAGCATACATATTAAACTTTGTCAGCAATAATTTTAAACACCAGTAGGCTAAATACCAGCTGAAGTGAGAGATTGTAAGAGTGGATTATAAAGTAAGGTACAACTCTATGCTGTCTACAGGCCCCCTGAAGAATATGAATATGATTATATGATTATAAAGTAAGGTGTAACTCGATGCTGTCTACAGGCCCCCCCTTTAAATATGAAGACATTCACAGATTAAAAGGAAAAAGTCAGGACTGAGGGCTTAGTTCAGTGCAGAGCATTTACCTACCATGAATGAGGGCTTGTCTTGGCTCCTCGATACTACATTAGCTAATTAATAATTATTAATCATAATTAAACATAAGTAATAATTATAATACTTAATAATTAATTAATAGGAGAAAGATGCATCATGCTACCACTCACCAAAAGAAAACAGGAGTAGATTTATTAATTTCTGACAGCACAGACTTAAAAGCAAGGAAATTTATGAGTTTCGATGGATAATACATAGTCATAAAGGGGTCACTGTTCCAAGAAGAGTTAACAATGGTTGATATATATGTGCTTTCTAAAGAACCCCAAACTACATGGGACAAATATTGATAGAGCTACAAGGAATTCAACGCCTTTTATCGGAGATCCTGCAGGCAGAAAATCAGCTCAACTACCGCAGGCAACTGGATACAGCAGATACGTGGAGATTGTTTCATTCAGTGATAGCAGATGACGTATCTTCTAGAGTTTCTGTACAGCATTCACCAAAGCTGAGAATATTCAGAATCATAAAAACATGTTAATAAAATGTAAAGAATAGAAATCATGCAATGTTTGTTCTCAAACCACAGTGGAATTAAACTACAAGTCAGAAACATAAACATGTCTAGTCAATCCCTCAGATACTTGTGGTCTTACAGGACACACCCCGGAGAACACAAAGAAAAATCTCAAGAGGTACTGAGAAAGATTTTGAACTAAATGAAAAGCTAGAAGCCAAACTTTATCAAAAGTTATGGGGTACAGCAAAAGCAGTGTTTAGAGGGAAATATATAGCACTAAAGCTAAAATCAATCATCTAAGCTTTCATGTCAAGAAAGTACAAAGGAAAAGCAAATTAAATACGAAATAAGCAGAAGAAAATAAAGTCAGAAGTTGATGAAATTGAAGATAGAAAATTAAAGAAGAAAATCAATGAACCAATGAAACAAAAACTGATTCTTTGAAAAGATAAGTAAAATTAATAAGCATCTATCCCCGCTAATTAAGAAAAAGAGGAACAGAAGTGATATTTGAAGCAATGACAACTGAGAATATTCTCAAATCAATGTCAGATATTTAATCATAGCTCCAAGAAGCTTGAAAAATATTAAGTAGAATAAATGTCAAGAATACTGAGCCTATACCTACATATCATGTTCAAACTTGAGAAAATCAGACATAGACAGGCTAACAAACAAAAGAGAAAATCTAATATATTAGATGCTTGTAATCCCAGCACATAAGAGGCTAAAGTAGTCATTAGAGAAATGCAAATTACAACAACACTAAGATTCTGTCTGTCTCCTGAAAGTGGTTACCATCAAGAAATAAAATAACAACAAACGCTGGTGAGGCTTTGGAGAAAAAGGAACCCTTCTACTCCCTTCTCCTCCCTGAAGGAAGATCCAGCACTGTCCTGACTCCATTTTGCCCCTCTTTTTATAAAGTAGCATAAGTGTTCCAACAGCCAATAGAAGTTGGTGTTATTGACAAAGAAGGATTGAAGAAAGCAGACATGAAAAATAAAAAGTGACTTGGTCATTTCAGAATTCCTTTTCCTGTAAGATGGAGGCAGAAGGACAAAATTTAAAAAAAAAAAAAAAAAAAAAAGGTTGGTTAGCAGCAGTTACCTCAGGTTACCATTTTTCTAAAATGAGGCAAAGAAACTTCATTATGAGGCCAACTGGAACTGGCTTGTCTGGGGAACTTGGCCGTTATCTTCTTAATCCTTTTTCTGAGAAGGTTAGATAAGCAGCTTATTTTCAGCTTGGTGACACGGAACTTTAGCACAAGTGACTCCATTTTGATTTTTGGTCTGGTCTGTTGGGGCCCAGTGCAAGAGCTTAGTCCAAAACAGTGACCTCCAGTAATTCTTATTTAGCAAAACCGATAGCATGTACGAAAGCAAGAATGAACTCTAAAGAGAACTATGGACTTGGGGTGATTATAAAGTGTCGATATAGTTTCATACATTCTAAGTGTGAGAGAAATGAGAAAGCTTTCAAAATCAAGATGGAGTCATTTATGTCAATCTTGTAAAAAAAAAAAAAAGTAAATAAAGCCAGGAGGTTATGAAGGAAGGCTTTCTACACATGAGAGACTGACAATAGTTGTCACGAAAGACAGCTAGAACCTTCAGTGACAGCACAACCTCACACAAGAAAGCACTTCCCCATGGGTATCTGCCCAGAAATTGTCCATCTGACATGGGCCTGATGCTCTTTTATTCTTTTTTTGAGACAGGGTCTCGCTTTGTAGTTCAGGCTGGCCCTGAGCTCAGCCTCCAACTCACATCACAGCAATCCTCCTGCCTCTGCCTCCCGAGTGCTGGGATGACATGCGTGAGCCACCACGCCCGGCACTGTGGTATGTGGTACTGGTTGCTGCTGGGTGTGGGTCTCCACACCCAGTCTTGTTATGTGGTTACCGGGGAATCGAACCCGGGCCCTTGGGCTTGCAAGACAGGCACCGGAACCACTGAGCTAAATCCCCGGCCCTGTTCTTTTATTCTTAATTATGGTGACCAAGATTATTATTTCAAAATATCTGTCAGAACACAACTGTAATCCCGGCAACTTGGGAGGCTGAGATGGGAGGATCATAGAGAAGTCTGAGCCCAGCCAGGGAAAGTTAGCAACTTCCCAAGACTCTGTCTCAAAAAACAAAAGAAAAAGACAACAAAAAGGGCTGGATATAGCTCAGTGTGAAGAAGGTCCTGGGTTCAGTCCTCGGAACTGCACAACAAAATAAAACAAACAATCTAGTGACACTTCCTTCCTTTTTATCTTTAAAATATCCTCCTCTATTTCAATCTCTTTTAATATGTCTGTGTTTCACTATTCCTTTATTTTTCCTTTTCTTTCTTTCTTTTTTTTAAAGACAGAGTTTCGCTGTGTAGTTCAGGCTGGCCTCGAACTCACAGCGATCCTCCTGCCTCTGCCTCCCAAGTGCTGGGATTACAGGTGTGAGTCATCACATCACATCTGGCCACTACAACTTCATATTCCCATTGCAGTGTTATTCCCAGTAGCACTGTTTTTTGGAGAATCTCTGCTTGTCTTTCAAATTCAGATGGAAGTAAGAAATGTTCCATTGTGGTGTTATTGTAGGTAAGTAAGCTAGAGAGACATGTGGTAGGCAGATAGACAGGGCCAGCCCTTGAAAAGCTCACAAGAAAGAAAACCTTCACTGAATGTCAGTGCGATCAAAGGAGAAAACTACCCCTTCCAGATAGCAGTGACTGATAGGCCTCACTCTCTTCCTGGGATGGAGGGTTAAGATCTTGATCCACTCCTTCCCAGGAATGCAGTTATTGCAAATACCCCGAGTAGAGGGCCAGAACTTCAGCCCACCTCTCTTGGGAAAGTCTCCTGAGTGAAAATCCTTGTATACTTGCTATGTGTTTCTCACTGGATCCCCATCTAGTCAGTATGACCTAAGCAACTCTACTTGTGATCCTATTGGCTGATCATGGTTTGGTCCATTTGGGGATTTCTCATTGTACCAATGTAACCTCAGTGACTATATTTGCAATGTTACTGGTTGACTGTGCTTTTGTCCCACCTTAAACCCGCCTCACCTTGTGGCTTCGCTCCATAAAGGCCTCCTGGAAAGTGACGTGGGTGGGTCACTCATTTTTGAGTCCTCCTTCTGTCTTTCTTAGGCAGAAGCTTTCCTTCTCAATAGTTTTTCCTGCTCTGAACCGCTCCTAAAATTCGCTCTTTGGTTTTAGAGAACACGAACTCGCGTTTCAGGTGGGGAGCTAACAAGTGGGGAGCTAGGCTGGCTCCCCGGTGTCTGAGGTGTCAGTGAGGAGAACTGGACAGTCTCTGTGTCTTTCATTTAACATTGCTGTGAACCTAAAACTGCTGTGACAAAGAGCCATCTCAAAATGTTCTAGCCATGTGCAGTGATGCAGATGCGGAACAGTCTGAGTTAATTGGGAAGCTGAGGCAAGAGGGTTGCAGGAGCCTATGGGCGGGAGGCCAGCTTGAGCAATACGGTGAAACACTGTTCTGCATCTGAATATGGGAATAATTACACAAATATGTATAAAGTATTTGTTGGACTCTGCTTTAAGTGAGTGCACTATAATATATGTAAATTACACTGAATAAAGGTAATTCTAAAGGAGATAAAAGATAGGCATAGTGGCTGTACCTGGGAGGCTAAGGCAGGAGAATCACTGAGAATCTGAGGCCAGCCTGGGCTACATAGTGAATCAAGCCCAGCCTGAACTACACAGAAACCCTGTGAAATAAACAAACAAACAAACAAATAAATAAATAAATAAATAAAATAAGGAGGACAGAGACTTAGCTCAGTGGTTCTAGCATTTGCCTGGCAAGCGCAAGGTCTGTGTTCCATCCCCAGTACCTCATACCATAGTGCGGGCGTGGTAGCTCACACCTGTAATCCCAGCACTCAGGAGGCAGAGGCAGGAAGATAGCCTTGAGTTCAAGGCTAGCCTGGGCTAAATAGTGAGTTTAGGGCCAGTCTGAACTACAAAGTGAGACCCTGTTTCAAAAAACTGAAAAAAAAAGAAACGAAAAAGGAAACCAAAGACCAGGCTGAGTTGCTATCTGTAGGCCCAGAGTAAGGGATGTGGAAAGGAGGGCAGGAACAGGAGAAGGGTATTAAAGTTGTGAAGAGGTAAAGGTCATTTGGACATCAGCCACGGATACAAGAGATACAGTCAAAGGTTGGTGACTGGTTAAGGGCTAGAGAGAAGGGCTAACTCCTAGGTGGTTCTCTGAGCCGAGGGTGGGGCCGGTGCAGGGGCCTTTGATCTGTGTCAGCGGGGAGCCCGCGTCTTTCTTTCCCTTCCGCAGAGGTGGAGACTCGACCGGCAAGGCAAGCAGTCCGCCACTGAGCTCCCCTGCCTGCCTGATGAGCGCTTTCTAAAAGCGAGGGTTCAGGTGGGGGTTGGTGTGTGTGAGACTAAGACTACAGGAGATTCACTCAGGCTATCGGCAGGTGCAGGTCCACAGAAGTGCTCCGGGCCGCTGGAGGGAGGTGGTCTCCCTCCTTCTTGTCTTCTGTCTTTCCGGATGGATGAGCAGGAGGCTGACCTTTCTGAGGCATTCGGCAAATTCCAACCGCATCCTCATCTGAGACTGCCTGGTATCCGCTGGGCCTGGCTGCATTTGGATGAGAAAGGGGAGTGAAATTCTAACGCTTAGAAAGCCAGGGAAGGAGAATGCCAAGGCCCAGACACCTACTCTAACAAATAAAGAGCATATGTCGAGCCTGCAGCAAACTGCACTTCCACAAATACCATCGCTGCCTTGGGGAGAGGCACAAACGTTTGACCGGGCGGCAGCTGGGCAGAGGGTACTATTTAAAGACAGCTTTTGCAACCCAAGGACTCTTTGGGCTCAGGATTTGATTGGAAGGCGGAGAGAAGGCAGCAAGACCAGGGAAAGAACCAGATTTGGAGGAAAACGCCAGCAGGTGGTTGGCTGCTAATGGGAACCCTGAATGTGTTAAATGAGTTTATTTTAATAAAATTATGTCCATCCATCTCTCTTTGAGTAAATTAAATGTATAAATATGTCAGGAAACAATGAAATGTTCATCTATAATAATAGGCTACTGTTACAGGGTAGGATTTGCAGTGACTCCGATTTCACTCTGCATTTTTTTCTGTAATCCTCAAATTCCTTACGATGAACATATTCATTCTGTAAAAGCCACATTAATATTTTAGGTTGGAAAAAGTGGCACTTCCGAGGTGTACAGCCTGACCCTACTGTCACGAGGCCAGGTGGTTATTTTCCTCCTCCCTCCAGTCTCTCTTCTTTTTTTAAGAGATCGCATCTCACTGAGTTGCTTAGGCTGATTTGAACTTGCAATCTCTCCGCCTCAGCCTCCAGAGTGGCCGGGATTATAGGTACGTACCCAACACGTGGGCAGGCAGCTGGGTTTCTTTGGAGAAATTATTTCACTTTTCTGAGTCTGTTTCCTCTGATATAAAATGGGTATCTACGTGACCTACTTCCCTGAGTAATCACGAGGATTACTTTCTGGAGCCCGGACGGAACACCTGACACCTGCAACTTAAAGATTTGTTTTCGCTCGCGGTTTTGGTTCACAGTGAGCTCAGCCGGCTCCAAGGCTGAAACATAAAGGTGGAAACGTGAGCAGAGGGAAGGAAAGCTGCTCAACCCACGGCAGCCAGGAGGCAGAGGAAGAAGGGAGGAAGAGGAGGAGACCAGAGTGCTCCCTCCAGGTCACACCTGCAGTGGCCCACCTCCAACTAGGCCCCACCTTCTCCCAGTACCATCAACCCAACAGTCCACTCCTCCACAGGTAGGGTAATGTTCTCAGGATTCAATCACATTCCACATATCCCAGAGGTTTAGGGACATTTTACATCTAAGCCATAACAGGCAGTGTGGGTGGGGAGGTTGCCACGGTATCTGGCAGAGAACAAGAACGAAATAGGTGACAATTACTCTTATCTGCAAAACAGGTAGGGCAATTGTGTTATTTCCCATCATGGCAAGAATCAGTGTTCTCCTCAGATCGGCATCCTTAGCATGTGTGGTCACTCTGGAAACAGCTGTCGGATTTTTGTTTGTTTGGTGCTGAGGGTGGAACCCAGGCCCTCACGTAAACTAAGCACACAACCCTGCCCCAGAGTCATAACCACAGCCCCACCCCTACTATTTAATGGGAGCCACCTCAGGCATCTGGCAAAGGCTGGTGAATAAGAACACTCTCTATCAAGGCAAAAAACAAACAAACAAAAAAACAGATAAAGAGTCCTTGAGTACTTTCCCCCTCAAGGTCAAGTTCTGAGTTCACTTGCCAGGCAAGTGTGGCACCATTCAGCTGCATCCTTAGCCCTCTCCAATGATTTTTTTTTTTTTTTTTTTGGAGACAGGCAGTTGGGAAGCACTCATTTTTCTAAAGCTATTGAGTTTCTGTGACAAAGTGAGGCCTTTGGAAGGCTCAGTCATGCGTTCCTGTCATGGCTGACTGGATGCTGGCTCTGACTCTATGCTGTTCGTTTGCTCCCTCTACCTCCACAATAGTGAGAATGAACCGAGGACCTCTGCACTGGACTACATCCCCAGCACTCCTCCCTTTTGAAAAATTGTGAGACAGGGTCTGACTGAGTTATCTAGGCTGGTCTTAGACTTTTGATCTGCCTGCCTCAGCCTCCCAAAGTATTGAGATTATAGGAGTTTGCCACAAGAACAAGAACGAAATAGATGACTCTTTTGTTATTTTCTTTTTAATTTTTTTTTTTTAAATTTTAGATAGGGTCTTGCTTTGTAGTTTAGGATGACCCTGAGCTCACTATGTAACCCAGGCGAGCCTCAAACTCACAGTAATCCTCCTGCTTCTGCCTCCTGAGGGCTGGGATTATAGGCATGAGCCAGCACACCTGGCTTTGTGGTATTTGATATTGATTGCTGAGGGCATGAGTCACCACAGCCAGCATTGTTGTGTGTGGTTACCGGGGATTGAATCTGGGCCCTTGTGCTTGCAAGGCCAGGCACCAGAACCACTGAGCTAAATCTCTGGCCCTTTTTAATTTCATTTGATGGTAGGGTTTACATGTTAGGTAAATCCTCAGCCACTGAGTTACTGTCCCCCTTACCCACCTATACTGTTCTTCGTGAACTGTAGACAAATCAGTTGCATAAGAAACTCTAATATGTGAGAAGGCTTGAGATAGGAATGGCATAAAATAAAAATTTTCTTTAAAAAAAGAAAGTCTAACATGTATTAATATCCCCTATCTGCAATTTTTGAGACCCTATAAGTCTTTGGGATTTAGAAACACCTACCTATATACATAATGAGGTGTCCTGATCATGGTACACAAATCTCAACACATACATCTCATATACATAGACTGAAGGTAATCGTATACAATATTTTAACCTACAACTTTTTTCTTCTGGTATTAGGGATAGAACGTAAGACCTTGGGCTTGCCAGGCAAGTGTGGCACCACCCAGCTGCATCCTTAGCCCCTCCAATGATTTCTTTTTTTTTTTTTTTGAGACAGGGTCTCGCTTTGTAGTTCAGGCTGGCCCTGAGCTCAGCCTCCAACTCACATCACAGCAATCCTCCTGCCTCTGCCTCCTGAGTGCTGGGATTACAGGCGTGAGCCACCACGCCCGGTACTGGTATGTGGTACTGATTGCTGCTGGGCGTGAGTCTCCACACCCAGCATTGTATGTGGTTACCGGGGATCCAACCCAGGTCCTTGCACTTGCAAGACAGGCACCGGAACCTCTGAGCTAAATCCCCAGCCCTCCCTCCAATGATTTCTGAGATCCACTGTGGAGCTTTCTACCCTCAGCCTCACATGGACATGGATGGGGGTGACACGGAGACAGTCCTGCTACAGGAAGGATTCCTTCCCACATCCTCTAACGATGCTACAATATACATGTCCAGGCATTCCCGGTGTAATGATAGATTTCTGTTCCTGCAACCATGTTGTTAAATGAAGTGGTCGCTAAATGAGGAATTAGATACAGGATGTACAATATTTAGAGCAAATAAGTGATCAAAGGAAACTCCAACTTGGTGACTTTACTTTTATTTGCATAACTCTTGCATGCAGTGATGGATAGCAGACTACAATGTATAACAGACTACAAAACTGGAGTTCTGTACTGTACAGTACGATCAGCAAAATTACAGGACTGTGTAAATATGTACTGTACAAAAGAAGACACTGAGGTTCTATAAATGAGATGTACAGAACCCGGCCAAAAAAGATGGGTCATAAATCTGAACAGTTGTTCAACAGGGAGATTGTTAAACAAGGGATGTCTGTACTCCCTTTAAAATAAGAAAAAAATCTTTCAAAAGTCCTGTTCTGGGGGATTGGAATGTAGCTCAGTGGCACAGCGCTTGCGTAGCATATGTGAGGATCTAACCTGGATCCTTTGCACTGAATAAAAAAGTCCTATTCTGCGTAACCGTGGTCCCAGGAATTCTGTGCACATGATGGTAGTTTTCTTGGTGGTTTATCCCCCCCCACTTGGTACTGGAGATTGAACCCACAGCCATTGCAATGAGCTACATTCCAATCTTTTATTTTTTATTTTGAAACAGGGTCTCACTGAATGACTAAGTTGCCCAGGCTAGGCTCAAACATTGCTGGACGTGGATTCAGTGAATATTTCCAGAGCTCCCACTATGTGCCAACCCACTCTTCTAAGTGTTTATATGCCAAATCTGGTAACACTGTGTTTTGGGACTCATTATTAAGATGATGTGGCAATGGTGGAAATGGCTCGGAGGACACAATAGCTCTAGGTGTAGCTCCAGTGACTTCAAACATGACTGAATGTCATCTAGTTAGCTGACCCTGAATGTGACCGTGAAGTGTGAGTATAATAGTGAAAATGACTAAAAAGGACAACAGTGTAGCGGGAGTGACCTGTTAAATGACAACTCGACTAGGTGACAATGCTATCTGGGGACACAAAGTGCTACACTGAACGGGGCTGTTTGAGGCTTATGATCATAGGTATTATTTGCATATTGGACAGTGGCAGCAAATACGACGGGCCAGCGCCAGTAATAATGGGAATGCCAGCTCTCCCCAGTAGAATGAATTCGTTTCGTGATTAAAGACGGTGACAGTAGGACAGTGACAGCACTCAGGACTGAATGTCGACACTGATGTAACAGCTGTAACCACAGAAGAAGCTCGAGCCAAGGACAGAAAAAGGGTGGCGGGGTTAACAGTAATTGCGTTCACTGAGCCAGCTCTGACTTGATCTAACACTGCCTCGATCTGACCTACATCTGAATCTGCGAAGGTTGTAAGGCAAGGCACGGGCTTCAACGAGGAATGCACAGTACGTCGCGAAGTACGTGAGAAGAAAAACCTCCAAAAGAAAAGCTACACACAGCTCTCTAACAAATGCCCCTAAACCTTGGAACTCCAATAGGGAGAGGCGGGATCACACAGACTTCGCTACGCCATGACTGGGTGGCGCTCGGCCACCTAGCCTATCACGTCTGAACGGCGCAAGCCTCTCCACCAATGAGAGTGTGTCTAGGGACGCGGCTCGCTCCCGCCTTACATGTGAATGTGTTATTTTGGAAAAAAATAAATCTTTTGTCTGTTTCCCCTTACCCTTTGAATCAAGATCTTAGACCTCGAGCTGCCCCAGCAAGGGGCGGCGAAACTCCAGTAGATCTCCCTCAAGGCTTTACAGGGAGGGGATGGAGTTGGTAAGGTCAGATTCCATAGGAGGACGGCCTCCTACTCCACCAGAGACCTAGCCGAGGCGGAGGGGAGCGCCTGACGCAGGCCCCGCCTTCTCGCGAGACAGCCCCCAACACGTGACGCGGCTCAGGGCCCGGATGCCCCGCCCCTGCTGGCGTCTGCCCCTTCCGCGCCCGCCTCAAGATGGCCGCCTGCTGGCGTCTCCGGCGCTGTTGAATGGCGAAAGCTTTATTGTTCCCTTCGGGCAGGAGTGTTCGTGTCCTCTATGGCGCTGTCAATAAAGAACGGCAGTTTGAATCGGTGCTGAACAGGTAACCATAGAAACGGGGCTGGGACTCAGCGTGGAGACCCCTTTTGCAGCTGAGACCCGAGAGGCGCCCCAAGTGACGGGCTGCCAGAGACCCTTCCGCGTGGCCAGCTCTGCAGGGCTCGTGTTGGTCACAGTCGCCTCCCTCCGCCGCGGGACGTGGGCCCGACCTGGTCGGCACACACCCAGGGCACTGGCACCGCCTAGTCTCAGGCAAAGAGAGGCTTTGGGGACCTGGTCCCGCCTTGGGCCTGCCCTCCGCTGGGGTCCTGCCCGGACGGACAGGGACCTCTCGATCTCCTCGTCTCCTTCCGCCTCCAAGTCCAGCAGCGGGCTTCTGCAAGCCGCAGACCTCAGCCAGATGTTTTCCCTCTTCTCTCCTCCTGCCAGTTTTTGATTGCCTAGAGCTAAGAGTAGTTTTTACGTTGTTAAGTGATTGGGGGACAAAAGAGAAAAATACAGGTGATAATGAAATCAAACTTCAGTGTCCGTGAGTGAAGTTTTGTTGGAACGCGGCCATGTTCATTGTTTATGTGTTGTCTATGGCTGCTTTCCCTCTCCTTGGGCAGAGTTCAGTAGGTGCATGTTTCTGTTTGACCCTTGTCAGAAAAAATGTGTCAACCTCTGCCCTAGACACAGTAGGTTGGGCCATTGTTCTGCAATTTCCCCCGTTCCTTCTCACCACTGGGCCACGCGCCTCGCTGACAAAACATTCTCTTCCATTATCCCCTTGGTTTTACCGATTACTAAAAGTTGTTTTCCTCACTTTCTCCAGCAACAGTGCCCACTCAGTAAGCCAGATTCTTATATTCATACCTGGCTTTGTTGTGCTTTACCGCCATGCTTTATAAGTATGATGTGTTCATTTTACAGTAGAGAAGTGAAGAGAGAAATTAAGCAACTTCAGGGTATGCTCGGTATTAGGGCTGGCAAAGTGGGCCCCTCCTGGGGAAACATTTGTCTGATTATTGAAGGTGTTACTTCAGACTATTCTTTCAAGTCTGGAATTATATCAAATCTTGATATGTTAGGTTTAAACAATTCCCCAAGTATAATTATACTGTACTTGGCTTGTGTTCATTTATTTAATTTATTTGACGTCCTCCCCCCCTCACCCCCATGCAGTTTAGATCAGCTTTGAACTCACTCTGTATCCCAGGTTGGCTTTGAACTCACTAAATAGCCCCGGCTTGTTTGGATATTGCAGCTTATCCTCCTGCCTCAGCCTCTCAAGTGCTGGGATTACAGCAGTACTTGATTTAAATGAATCATCACAGTTCAGCTTCCTTCTTGCTCCCTGATCTAGACACCTTCTGTGGCAGCAGTTCCCCAAACTAACTTTTCATCATTAATTTCACAAATGGTTGAAAACACTGTTCTTGTGTGAATACATTCATTAATCATTTCATGAGCATCTACTAATGCCAGGTATAATTCAAGTCTCTGGGGATACAGTAATATAGAAGGATTTTTAATTCCTCAGGGATCTTGGACAGATGGTGTACAGCTACACAAAAGATAATTTCAAACAGCTGTCATAGCATCATAACAATAAAATTAGTTAATATTTATTTTAAATTTTTATTAGTTCATGTTTGCAGTACATAATGATTTCATTCATTTAGGGAAGTGATCCATGTACCTAACACCTCTCAGTTCTTTTTGTCCTTCTACCTCCTTTTATTTATTTATTTTCTTTTTTGGTAGCTTCATTTAGTAGTTAATATTTATGAAGTGCTTCCTTTGTGCTGGATACTGTGCACAGCGTGTCATTTCTGTGAACTGTGACATAACCCTCACCCCAGGTGACACAGGTGATGTTACTATTTACATTTATAGGTCATGCTCCCGGAGGAGTGATGTCCGAGGTGGCACAGCTCATGCTGTAAGGGAGCTGGGAGCTGAAATGTAAGAGATCACACTCACCACCCTGTGTTGCTTCCACTAGCTTGGGAGGATCTCAAGCAGGGACCATACCTTACCTTTTGTATTTTAGGCTTTGAGCCTGTGTCCCAATCTGACATTCCATGGTAGATATTAAAGGTGAAAGCTTTTTGTTCTGTAGCACTGGGAATTGAACCCAGGGCCTCAGCCCTTTTTATTTGGAGACAGGGTCTCACCAAGTCACTAAGTTGCCTGACTGGGCTCAAACTTGTGATCCTCCTTCCTCAGCCTTCTAAGATGCTGGAATAACATGTGTGTGCCAGTCATCCAAGCCCGACTGTCGTAGTTCTGTGATTAACAGGATGAGCATGGGGGCTGAGGGCTGTGTTCTGGATGTTAAAACCCAGTGTCAAGACGGTGCAGAAATAAGTTATTCAAAACTGTAGTAGCTGCTGTAAGGGAAACAAAACACTGTTGACTTAAGAAACTAACTTGGAAGTCCCTTTTTTGCTTGTGTGGTTGCGAAGATCTCTCTTGAGAAAGGTAGTTTAAGTTGAAACTTGTCCAAAATAAGAACTCATCCAGCGTGAAGAGAAAAAGGAAGGCAGTGGAGGCTCAGAGGCCCTGTAAGGTGGGCAGGACTTGGGGTGCCAGAGAACTGAGTGCTGTGCTTTGCAGTACTGTGCTCAGTCCCCAGCCTTGAGCCAGCTTCACTACTGGTAGAGATGGGTGCTGAGCAAGTTAGGTAGCTGTCTGCTCTGTGCTGTCTGGATCGTGGGACCTCCTCCAAGAGTTGTCTGCCTGTTAAATAAGAGAAAATGTGTTAATAGATTTATGTTTTCTTTTTGTTGTTACACATAGTGCTGAATGCCATTTAGAAAAAGCTAACCAAATTTGACCCTAACTGGAGACTTTATTAAAAGTACCAAATATAACAAAAAAACCCCAAAATGTGTTACAGACAAAATTAGGGGCAAAAGAGTGGATATCTTTAAAGGGAGGGGGGATATATTTTACTTTTTCCAAGTGAGTTTTAATTTTTTAAACCAAATGACAGAACTGCCTATACAGAGCATTTTTCAACACTTTAATTAAAAGTTAGAGACCGTTTGTGCCTTCCCTCAGAGGAATCCAGCACTTCCGAAAGGTTCTGGCTCTGAGCTATACCCCTAACTGTAATATCTACATTTTCCTAAGGCCTTCCAAGAAAATACTGGGCTTTTTCTAGTCAGTGTTAACTTCAAAATTTGTTTGCAAATTATTTGGGATTTCCTCTAAAATTTTTCAAGATAATGTCGCACACTTTAAAACACTATCAGCCGGGTGCCTGCCACTCGGGTGGTTGAGACAGAAGGATCACCCGGAGTTGGAGGCCGGCCTGAATTGTCTTCAGAACTCCCCCAAACTGTAGACTATCAAATGCTTTGACAAAGTAGCAGGCTTTTTGAATATATGAAAATAGGATGATGTTTGGGCTCAGGAGCATGAGGAATTCCAGGGAGTAATAAATCAAGGGAAGTAAATAAGAAGAAAGGCAATGTCAAGTTTTGCTTTAAACTGTATCCAGTAACCATATTGCATATGTCATCAGAAGATAGAATCCATCCCAGCAAATGGAGCAAGGAGCTGGACAGAGAGTGGCGTGTTAATACAATGTTAAACAACAAGCCCTGAATTAAATTGCTATTTTAGGTTTGGGTGGGACCTTCACATCTGAGTGTTGCAGTTTTACTCTGTGATTTGGGTCTGTTGGGTTCCAGTAAAGAGTAGGTGGCAACACCGGCTTTGAAGGATAATATGAAACTGCAGGAAGACCCAGGGCATACCAATTTGTTTTTCAATCTGTTTTATTTCAGTTCAAAGCATCAGTGCAGACAGCAGCCCAAGAAAACAAGCCGCACTTTGGCAATACTCAGCTGCTTTTGGAGATTGAGGAAGACTGAGTATAACCAAAGTGCAGCTTGTTTTCTTGGACAGTCTGTCTGCAGTGATGCTTTGAACTGAAATAAAATAGATTGAAAAACAAATTGGTATGCCCTGCTGCCTCATACTGAGTATTTACATTACCCTTCCGGAGTACTGCCTGTGCGGGCACCCTGGGGGAAGGCAGTGACCCTTCAGCCTCTTTCAACTCTTCAACAGAGTGAGCGCTTTGATTTTCAACAAGAAATTGAATTGGGATATGTGCAGGATCGCCAATAGCCTGCCTTCGAAAGCCATCATCGTGATAATGTGGAGAAGCGAGCTTCTAACCACACCGAAAAGAATTAAATATTAAGGGCATTTAAATGCAGAGATGAGATTGTGGCTTTAAGTCATGCAGAGGGTACAGTATTTCATTTGCAGAGAGCATGCAGTTATGAGACTCTGGCAGCCCTCAAGGGAGAGAAGACCAAGGAAAGAAAGCTGGCTTCTCTTATATTTCCCTAATGTTACTTAACTCCAAATTCTCAAAAATCATGGATACTAGGTATTTCATTTCTTACATAAAGAAAATACATTACAGCTGACCTGTGTAAATCAGGCATTGTTGTCCTTGTGGTCCCTGGTCGAACTGCAAGGGACTCATGACTCTTGTGAAGATACCTGCAAGTTTGTGCTGTCAGAGGGACCCTCACTTTTGTCATGTGTCAGAAGGGCCCTGGACCCCGCTAAAGGTACAGAGCCACGAATGAGACATCACTGAGAGAGTGATACCACCAAACTGAAGTATGAAGCCAGTTACCTTCCACAGCTTGAGACTTGACTTCTGAGTTTTTAAAGTATCTCATCTGTCTTTGCTTCCTGTCTAAAATGGTTCAGCACAATTGCCTTCCAGGTGCTGGGATTACAGGTTTGTGTGCCACTATGCCCTGCTAACAAATGGGGCCTTTGAAAAAGTAAGTTGACAAATGTAAATTTCATTGTTTTGTCTTGTTTATTTTGCAGTGCTTGGATTGAACTCAGGGCCTCATGTATACCCCTGGGCTGCTTTCTGCTTTCAGTAGTCCCTGTGCTGGTCAGCTTTGCATGGACATACTGAATTACCTAGGAAGAATCAGTGTAAAGGAGAGAAAATTTACCTGGGCTCCTGGTTCCCGCTCTACTCTGTGGCTCTGTGTTTGGGGACCTGTGGTGCAGCAGAGCGTATCATGGTACAGAGGGTGTGGGGGAGCAGGCTGCTCACATGGTGGCAGGAAGAGAGAGGGAGTAAGAGTGCCAGGGACAGGTGCATGCTGTCATCCTACCTCACAGGGGCTGAGGCAGGAGTATTTTAAGTTTGAGGCCAATTCTTATCTGAAAAAAAACCCAAAATACGTGGCTTGGTTATAGAGCACCCCTGGTTTCCATCCTACATACTACCAAAAACGAATTTTGGGGGGAGAGCTTGGCAGTACACACCTTTAATGCCAGCACTCTAGGAGGCTGAGGCAGGAGGTCCCAGTGGACCTTACCTTGTGACGTGTCTACCACCTCCCAGTAACACCATTCTGGGAAGCCAGCCTTGAGGGCATTTAAGACTACAGCAGTGCCTCACATAGCACACAATAAGGAGGCTCTTCCTCAGCTGTACTGTACCTACTTTGGGGGGATGGAGTGGTGGGGTTGGCCCAGGGCCTGGCACGTGCTAGGATTGTAAGTTTGAGACCAATTTGGCAAATCCGGCAGCTTAGCAAGAGCCTGCTTTTTTTTTGTTTGAGATAGGTTTCCCTAGGCAGTTCAGTCTGGCCTCAAACTCATGGAAGTCCTCCTGCCCCAGCCTCCCAGGTGCTGTGATTATAGACATGTGCCATCACGCCTAGCAAGACCATGCTTTAAAAATAGGACTGGAGCTGTAGCTCAGAGTGAATGCCCCAGGTTCAATCCTCAGTTTTTAAAAAATGGGGTGAGGGGCAGGGAAAACCTGTCATCCCTAAAACCCAGCCCCATGTTCCTCCCTCTTCTAGTAAATGCTGTCTCCTGAATTTCCATCACCCCAGTTGTGTCATCAGACTGTGACCTTAGTGGAGTAATCATCCGCTGACACCATGAGCCCTCTCTGTCCAGTCACTTCAGAAACACATTAGCTAGCAACGAAGGATCCACCGCAGCTTTTGGGCAGCATTTCAGGAAGTAACCTTAAAAATACCCGAAGGAAAATGGAAGGAAGAAATAGCTTTTTCTTTTGATATTTAGTAGAATTTCAATAGCAAACTACTGTAGGCCAGTGTTTGGCCCTTAGAGTGTTTGAAAAATAGTTGCTTACATTGAAACATTAGTTATGTTTCATCTGGTGGCCTTTGTATTAGTAATCTATACACCAAGGTGCCAGAATCATTTTAAGTCAGGACCCAAAATAAAGAATGCTTTCCAAGAAAGATGAGAGAAATTAGAATTATTTATAAATAATAGCTTTTGAGGTTCCAAAAACTGGTTTCTTGAATAGTATTTTTTGTTGTTTTCTACTTTTTGAAATATAAAAAACAACTATGTAAGGCCCTGTTTCAGAATGAAAAGGGCAGAGGATAAAACATAGTTTAAAGGCCTCAGCATGCACCCTCCCCACACAAATAAAAGTGAGCAAGGGCAACTGTGGTCCTGTTTGTGGAAGGCACTGCAGGAAGTAATCTAGCCCACCAGCTGTCTGCTTCCAGCTCTCTGGGACTGGCCTGACCCTTGCGGTGGTATTTCTTGACTCCTCTGGCTCCTGTCCCCACTAGCTCTAGAAGATGTGATTTTGGCATCAGTGAGTTAGTTGGCTGTTCCTCCCTGTGGTACTTCTGTGTTCCTATCTCTGTGGCATCACAGAGGTGGCAAAGACAGAAACCTGTGAGTGGCCCCAGGTTCATGACCTCCCCTTCTGCCTTCCACTTGGAAATGACGCAGATTTATTTGGGCTGCAAGTCTGTTGATTCCTCCTCTGATTCAAGCTACCAGAAGCTCTTGTCCTGGCTTAATTCTTGAAACAGCCTTTCAGCTTTGTTCCTCTGCAGTCTCGTCTGCCTGTGATTGTAATGAAGCACAACGTTGAATGTGCCATTCCCTTTAGACTCCTGGACAGCTTTCCCGGCCTCAGGGAAAAGTTGTTCTTTGCTTGGCGTCTGCTGCCCTCCACCCCTGGCCATGCCTGTCGTAAGCCTTTACCCTTAGCTCCCTCTTCCCTTTCTATCACCCATCTACTTGAGCACCAGTTAACAACCTTTGGTGGGCCACAGAACTTTATCCTTTCTCGGCCCTGTGGGCCACATATGGGAGCTTTAAGGCCACTTTCTCACTGCGTCTTCCTGGCCAGGTCTATCAGCCAGGACAGTGTGATGTGGTTCCCTACACTGACCATGCATTACTGAGTGTGTTTGTAATTTTGTAGATATTCCTTTTTCCGTAGAATACATGTTATATGAATACCAGATGTAGAGCCCGTATATAGCCCTAGCTGCTTCGGAGGCTGAGACAGAAGGATTGTTTGAGCCTAAAAATTTGAGACCATTCCGGACAAAATAGTGAAATCTTGTCTAAAATTTAATGTATATGTGTCTGCATGTGAATGCTTCATGAGATGTATAATCAAATACTGTCTTGAACTCACTCTGTAATTATATCACTGTTTAATAAACAGGTTCATCAGGTTCATATGTTTTAAACTCCTAACCATTGTTTGTAAAGTCTAATTTTGATTTTTGCACATGAACCATTTGTGTGATTCCAAAATAAAAAAGGTCCATTCACAGTTTTTACTTTACACTTTACTTGTCTGTTCTCCCGAGTCTTACCAAGCATGCTGTCGAATTGTTGTAGTCTTACCAACCCATCAGATAAAAAATAATACTTTAGTATAATTTAAATTTATTTTCTCTTTGTAAGATAAGAGATATCTAACCATGTCTGTAGTATAAGTTGTAAAAAATATTTTTACAGTTTGTCCTACACTTGACTTTGTTTACATTGCTTTATTATCATACAAAAGACCTCTATCTTTTTTT
>PVIR01002333.1:0-104300 GCA_004026965.1 Petromus typicus | reverse complement strand
GGGGATTGAACCCGGACCCTTAAGCTTGCAAGACAAGCACTGGAACCACTGAGCTAAATCCCCAGCCCTGCACAAACTTTTGCAGATACAAAAATAGTAACTTCTCACCAGACTAGTAACATTAATTAAATGTGCCATATTTACATTGTAGCTTTATCTAATCTACAAATTTGTAAGTATTTCTTAGTTGAGTTCATTATAGAAAATGCCTTTGCCTTCAAAGTTTATAATAAAGTTTTCTAGTTTCCTTATTCCAAGAAATATTATTCTTTTACTCCTGAATATATCTTTAAAACTGAGATATATAACAAAGTAGCAAACAATATATAAATATATAATATATAAACTATGACACAATCTCGCTTTTGAGGTGGCCAAAAATACTGAGACATGCTTTTTGAACATTTGCTACAAGAATGCTTCTCAACCAACCCATTAATACAATGTATGAGGGTAAAAGGGTGGTTTAATTAATTTCATTAATGACTTAATTGCTTATGTCTAATACATGAATGAAAAAAATTATATCTTCAAACATAGTTTGAAATATGCAAATAAAAAAGAAAGAATCTTGGGGCTGGGGATTTAGAGCAGCAGATCAGCACCTGCCTTGCAAGCGCAGTGTCCTGAGTTTGATCACAGGTAACCACGTACAATGCTAGGTGTGGAGACTCATGCCCAGCAGCAATCAGTACCACATACCACAGTACCCAGCATGGTGGTTCACGCCTGTAATCCCAGCACTTGGGAGGCAGAGGCAGGAGGATTGCTGTGAGTTCAAGTCTTGCCTGGACTACGTAGTGAGCTTAGGACCAGCCTTAACTATAATGACAGACCTTATCTTAAGAGAGAGAAACAGAGAAAGAGAGAGAGCGAGAGAGAGAGAGAGAAAGAGAGAGAGAGAAAATGTCTCGATCAAACTTCAATTTCTAACACTCTCACCAATGACAAACATCACTATATACTGAAACTTCTAGTTTTCTAGAAACTTTCTTTTCTCATTATAGCTATTCTTTATGCTTATGATCTTTTTATTCATCTACATTAACAATGTGAGATAGATATACCAACATTCTATGAGAAAATTGAAGTCAGAAAATTCAATGACCAAAACTTTCGATTTTGTATTGTTACAGTCAGTTCCATAATTTTAGGTCTAAATTCAGGCCCTTTCATTTTACTATAATTTTATATTCTATTGTTTCTTTTATCTCCTTCAACAATCTCATATTCTTATTGAAAATATTGTTTCTAGTCTACTCATTCTCGTTAGATCTGCCTAGTCTTGTAGAGTTTTTTATGAAATGCTTTGAAAATTTCAATTAGTTTAAATTCAACTAATTTTCATGTCCATTTATTTATATTCAGAAGTGTTGTAGATGTGCAAATGTCATTTTTGAAGTGTGGTTTATTTTACACTTCAGTTATCATGGAATAATTTTTTTAATTTTTTAATCTTTATTGGTACATTACATATATGCATCATGATTGCACTCCATAATGGGGACTTGTACCAGTATAAGACACAACTTAATTCTCATTTTTTCCCATAGCCCTACGCACCCTACCGCCCCCCCATATACATAAAATTTGTTTCCTTACTTTTTTGTTACAATCTCATCATTTTTCCCCCTTCTCCCTATTTTACATTGAGCATTTTCTATTTCACAATATATAACATACAATTGTAGGACTCATTTACATCTTTATTTTCTCATACCAGAGAAAAGATGCGATATTTACCTATCTGTGCCCTATTTATTTTACTTATGAGGATATCCTCAAGGTATGTCTATTTAAGTATAAATGATTCAAATGTATCATTTTTTATAGCAGAGTAATACTCCATTCTGTAGAAGAACCACAGCTTTTTTAACCAGTCTCCAGTCGATGGACACTTGGGTTTTTTCCAAGATGTAGCAATCACAACTTGGGCTGCTATAAACATGAGTGCACATATGTCATGGAATAATTTTTTTGGGGTTGAAGTTTAGCATGTTTTCCTCAAAGCAAGCAGCATGTACTTCATCATATCATATTCACATGTAAGATAAAGTTAGGTTTCAATTTTTCTTCTGTGAAGTTTTCCCTTTTCAGATTAAGGAAGACAAAAAAATTTCTCATTGTTCTTCAGAGAGAGAACTTTGAATGCAAAAGCAGCAGTTTCCTTCCAAGCAGTCCCTTGCTTGCCTGAGTCTGTGTCCTTCGAAGACCCCAGAGACATTTTCTCCAAAGCCTACCTCCAGAACACCAGCACCCCATCTCCTGGGGCCAGCCCTGCCTTGCCACTTTCCCACAGGTTTGATTGTGAGAAAATATGAATACACTTTTTATTCTTCTAAATTCAAATACTTGGTATTTTATCTTGCATGTCTAAATGTTTGTAAAGTGTTATTTCCACCCCCTTTCCTTTCCCACGAGTTTGAGCAGCCCATGGCCATTCCTCATTTTTACTAAGAATTTATGAAAAATTGTTTATCTGTATCTAGACATCTTTTCCTTCAAATTTCTATCCAAATAATTTCTGTTGTCTTCCATTTTTCTTGTTTTTCTTTTATTTTCTAATTTCTTTGCTTTACTATGGCGCTTTATCCTCTTTAGCTATTCCTGACCACATCCATTCCCTTCCTCCAAATTTGTCACATAATACTTATTATGTATTAGTGATAAATTTTGTTTGATTGTTTCATGTTCCATAAAGATATAAGTCACAGCTGGAATATTGAGCAATTTGTGAGTTTCATTGGTTAAAGAAGAACACTGTAAAAAAAACAAAAGTGCACCAAAAATGAGGCTTAAGGGATCAAATTATGATGAAAAATTAATTAAGTTAATTACCTATCACTTGGAGTTTGAGTGTACAGAACTCTTTCAGGTAATTAGCAACTTACAGGCTAGGGACTTTGTTATTTAGGGTAGAATAGAGAACACAGTTTAAATTGAAGTCAGTTAATTTATGGAAAAAACTAATTCTCAACTGTGAAACTAAGACAGCTTTTGGAATGAAAGTACTTTGTAAATATGGATGGTTAAATCTCATTTTGGTATAGAAAGACTGTTAAAAACTGCAGCAAAAATTATAAAGGTTCAGTTACTTCTGGGCCAGGGAAATAGCTCAGTAGTGCTATGGTTGTCTGGCAAGTGAAAAGTCTTCAGCTTGTTCCCCAGTACAGCAAAAGCAATCAGTCAGTCAATCAATAAAAAATAAAACATTAAGTTACTTTTATCATTGAGAGGCATTTTTGATCAAGATCTTAATTTGTGCAACCAAAATAATATTAATTTACATCTAGAACTATGTACAAAGGATTTTTCCAAATTACATAATATCAATCATTCATTACATTCATGGACTAATTTTTTATTAGTATTATTTTACTTAATGTATGAAGGAACTGAAGCCTCAACATGACAAATGACTCCTCCAAAGTCACATAGGTGTTGGGTTATTGCGTTAGGATTTTTAACTGTACAAACAGACTCCAGATTCTGAGCTTATGAAAAAAATCTATACATTAACATATATACTACGTCTGAAGCAATGACTGCCATTACATCTTGAATTCTGTAGATAACATTATACATCCTAAAATAAACAGAGAAATGCATATCTTATTTATATGAGTAAAAAGATGTATGTATTAGCATGATATGCAGCCATGCTGCTCACCTTCTTTTACTGAAAGGTCTGGAAAATGATTATGTCAAAATGGAAATCATACTATCTTAATCTTTAGTTTTTAATTCTACTATCCAACAAATAGAACTAAATCTTGAAGAAAGTTTGATCTCAGGTTGCATATTTGTAATATGGTTAAGTTCATTAAACTCTTTATATCATATTTTAGATTCCTTCTCCTCAATCCCAGAGTCTACTGTCAGAAACATACAGAAACATATTTGTGGAATGTACAGATAGCTATCATGCTTTAATTCTTATCATAAACTGTGATTCATGATTCCCTGGCTATGATGGTGAACCTCTGGTGCATGGTGCTGCAATGGGCTGTTTGTATCACCGAAGGCTCGAGGAGGTTCACCATCACTGGTATATATGACTGATGAAAAAGACTTCCTGGATATACTTTGTATGCAATTATACAGGACAGAACATTATGTTGGCTGTGTAAACACGTGAAATTGTCATTTTCAGTCCAAACATCCTTGTTTTTAGTTTGTACTTAGGTACCAAATTATTTCAAAGGGTTTTTTGAGCATTTAAGATTGTGAGAGTATATTCCTGACAATAGCTTTTGACTATGTTCTTCATCATCTCAAAATAACTGATCACTGCCATTATCTTTGTCATTCACTTTTTTTCCAAGGAAGGATTATTAGTAAATATTAATTTCATTTTCTCCTACTTGTAGATAATTTTTATTAGCTATTTCATTACTTGTCCCCACTTCAATTTTCTCATACATGGAAGAAAGAGATATGAACCACATGTACTTACAACTTTGAGAATAGAGCAACTGCATTCTGAATAGTCAATTCAAGCTAAAATTGTAGTTACCTGTATCAGTCTTCTGAAAAATATTTCATTTCCTATCCATTTCATTTTAAAAATTCTTATATAATTTGCTTTTTAAAACTTCATTTTCAAAGTTTAATAATGATGTAATTACCTAAGTCAATGTGATTTTCTTATTTCACCATATTCCTCTTGAAATTCACCCCATTGATAATACCATTTATTTATACTTGAAATCGTGTGTTCAATATCTTTCATTAGCGAACATTTATACTTTTCCTCTCTGCCTGCTGTGTGTGCGTGTGTATGCACCTGAAAATGTAGACTTTAAGGCTCAGTTTTGTAAAAATGAAAGAAAAAACTTTAAAGGAAAACTAAAAGATAGAATCAAGATAATAAGTTACCTTGTCCTGAGAAATTCTTAAGACCAACAACAGAAATCTAAAGACTTTTCCCCAAAATTTTTTTTTGGGGGGTTGGGTGTTGTTGTTGATTGCTAGTTGGTTTTGTTTGGTTATTAAAGTGTTCTGGCCCAATTACTCTGAGCATGCTGAAATGTTTAAAATTTCCATTAAAAGAAGACCTAATTTAATTGTGTATGACCCATCCTTGGCTCTGTTCTTGACTGGAAATAAAGCTAAGGTCCACAGCCCAGAAAAACCCCAATTGGTATCTAGTCCACAAATATCTGATGTTTTCCTACAAAGAAGTAAACATTCCTACATTTTTATTCAGGTCTGTGTAATGTAGCTTTTGGTAGACAATGAATACCTAGACAATAAATACAGAGAAGGGTAACCGAATGGAAATAGAATCTCATTGAGAGAAGTGATGCATGCCTATGGTCCCAGCACCAGAAGGAGGCAAGAGCATCACTGAAAGTTTGAGGAGACCAGTCTGGGCTATATAAAGAGTTCAAGACCAATCTGCACCATATAGGAAGATCCTGATCTGAACAAACAACCATAGCTCAGTGGTTCCGGCGCCTGTCATGCAAGCACAAGGGCCCAGGTTCGATCCCCGGTAACCACATAACAATACTGGGCATGGAGACTCACCCCGGCAGCAACCAGTACCACATACCACAGTGCCGGGTGTGGTGGCTCACGCTTGTCATCCCAGCACTTGGGAGGCAGAGGCAGATGAGAGTTTGAGAGTTTGAGATGAGAGTTTGAGGCTGAGCTCAGGGCCAGCCTGAACTACAAAGTGAGACCCTGTCTCAAAAAAACCACAAAAAAGCAACAACAAAACAAACAGACAAACAAAAAAGAGTACATAAAATCTAAAAAAAAATCTCAGATAAGACAAAAGTTTTAAGGAAGAAAATTTTTGAATTTTTAAAATTATCTTGAGTTAGAGAAACTCAACTAATTTCCCATCCTCGAGGAATAGAAATGAAAATCACATTGTAAAATATGTCTAATTTTACTCTGCAACTCAAGTTAAGGAGGCACACTTTAAACTTTAAAATTTTTCATTAATAATATTAGGGGAATTTAAGCACTCAGTAGACATTGTGAGCAAACTGTTTTTCTCTCACTAGAGATGATCAAGTTGAAGACTAACAATCATCTATGAAACTGAGCTAGAGAAACGTACTGATCCGCTTTGAAAAATTTACAGTAATGCTTGTTCAGAAATATCCTTACATAATACTGACATTAGAAACGATCTTATATTATCCAGGCTATTTCTATAATTCCATAGAATGAAAACCTAAAACTCTTTGAGCCTTGTGTAGTGACAGGACCACAACCTAAACACCAACTAGGAATGTTTCACGAAGCTGAAACAGAGTTCAGCTTTGTAAGAGGCAGAAAACCATAATAGGTCACCAGCAAGAACGCTGGTTAATCTTAGTTCTTAACACAAGAAATTATTCTGACAGGTTCCAGCTGTAAAGTTTGCCAGACCACTCGGGTTTTATTGGAAGTAATAACCTAAACTGGCATTTTTTTTTCTTACCTGGGATAATAAAAGATGTTTACATAATTTTTTAAAATATAAAAATAAAATGAACCAACAATCTTTAAAAAAAGATAAAATTCATGGGAAAAAATTACCAATCCTCTCCACTCAAACACAATTATTTTGGAATGCTAACTCATTAATTCCAATACTTATTGCTTTTGTGCATATTTTTACATGACAACATGAACACACATTTACTTACATTTTAAAATATAGGGCTATAGATGGAACCATAATATATTAGTTATAATTCTAGTTTTGCTTCTTTAAAGTAGAGTGTAAAGACCTCGTAATATCTACAAGTACAAAATCCTACCAGACATTTTTCTTTTTCTAATTTGTCTTTTATATAAAATGGCGGAGATTTTTCTTTGGTAACTAAATGTTAAAGCTTTCAAAGATGTTGAGTTGGTTTTTATAGACAATTTTTCTGCACTTATTTCTCACGTATTTCTTAGGTATAATTTGGTTTGTAACTGTAGTAGGCAAGTATGAGGAGAAATTCAACTGACTCTTGCTCCTCATGCAAATCCTTGATGGGAAAGAGCTGCACAGGCACAATGCAGAGTCCTCTGTGACAACAAATATTTCTATTCCCTGAATAGTGGAAAGAGTCCCTAGAAGAGCACTTGTGGTCCTCTTGATCCGGCAGTTATGCCCCACAGAGATGGGTAAGATGCTCTGTATGCCCTTGGGAAAAGGCATACAGTAAATAGTACAGTGATTTGGAAAAGGTTTGCAATTATTCCTCGAGGGTTTAATTGCTTTAAGCTGGCTTTAAAGGTGGCAATGTTAAAAAGCAGTAAATTATATCACAAACTGACCTACTATAAACATGGGTGCACATATGGGTTGCAGTGATATGAATCAAAAATATCCATCATTTGGAGACTGGGTAAAGATGTGGTTCTTTTATAGAATGGAGTATTATTCTGCCATTCAAAATGATACGATTGAGTCATTCATACTCAAATGGATGCACCTTCAAGATATCCTCATAAGTGGGCCGGGGATATACCTCAGTGGTTCCGGCGCCTGTCTTGCAAGCGCAAGGACCCGGGTTCAATCCCCGGTAACCACGTAACAATACTGGGTGTGGAGACTCACCCCAGCGGCAACCAATACCACATACCAGTGTCGGGCGTGGTGGCTCATGCCTGTAATCCCAGCACTTGGGAGGCAGAGGCAGGAGGATTGCTGTGATGTGAGTTTGAGGCTGAGCTCAGGGCCAGCCTGAGCCACAAAGCGAGACCCTGTCTCAAAAAACCTTAAAAAAAAAAAAAAAATATCCTCATAAGTGAAATAAATAGGTCATAGATGTGTAAATATCGTTTATTGTCTCTGGTATGAGAAAATGAAGATGTAAATGAGTTCTAGTATATATAGTTGATATTGTGAAATAGAAAATATTTTAAGGAAGGAGGGTGCAGGGGTAAATAACGAAGGGAAAAAGAATGTGACAGTAACAAAGAAAAAAGAAACAAAGCTGATGTATATAGGAGGTGGGAGTTGCAAGGCGAGGGGGAAGGGAAAAAACGAGAATCAAGTCGTGTCATATTCTGGTACAAACTCTCAATGTTGAATGAGATGATGATGTGTTTTCATAATGTACCAATAAAGATTTGAATTTTTTAAAAAGCAGTGATTGTTAAAGGAGTGGGACCTACAACGCTCACGCTCTTCCATGGAGTAGCATGGTTTCCGTGGGACTCAGGTTTCACTGTTTAGCTCCTTGTTTCAGCAGATGATCTCTTCACTGTTCACAAGCTTCCGCACAGTGACATCATCCGCCATGAGGTACTTACCAATGCTACGCCTTTGAACTGCAGAACTGTGAGCTAAAAAGCCTTTTTTTTTCCTTTGTAAAGTACCTAGATTCTGATATTTTTGTAGCCATAAAAGCAAACTAATGTATTAAATGTATACAAAGTATGGCAGAAGTCAATGTAGAACAAGGTAGTAGATACATAATTGGAAAAAGTACACCACAATATCTAATAACTGAATTTACAGTATATTGTAAATAACAAGATCAGAAAGAACTTTTCAAGATTATAAATATTAAAAGTTAATGACTTTTCTACAGTTCTAATTTTGCTTCTATTTAATAGGAAATAATATCAGTGGGTAATTCCTTTTCTCACTCTGTCCTTTATTCCTTCTGTTCCAAGAAAATATATTTTCCCCACTGGTAATTTTAAGTTCAAAATTTCCTTTCTTCCTCCCCATGAATGAGTTTTCTTGTCTCAAAATCTGGCTTTGCCTCCAGGTTCCAGTGAGATTTTTGTCCAACTCGGGCTTGACTAAGATGTGACACTTGATGCTAAGAAGTGCATTTTCCTATGTTCATACCCAATTCTCTAAATCATCCTGTCTGTGTAATAGAGGCATTGTTCTGGTTCTCTTGTTTTGGTGATGTTTATGGTTTTTTTAAAATTTTTTCACGTAATGTAAAGTGATTGAACAAGAGGGCTTTTGGCAGTGAATGTCTCAAAACCAGAAAGGAGATGAAAGAAAAATACCTGCAGTATATAGGGCTTTCAGACACATGGGAAGCAGAAATGAAGAGTTTCTCATGCATACATGTTTGTTTAATTACCATTTAATGGTCTGTGTTTCACAATCCTTCACTGGCACCATTTTCCATTCTACCGCCAAACTAATCTTCCTAAAACAAGTATGTATGTGACTTCTACTCTCTTTTTAACACAATAGTCAAGGCCTTTATGATCATATACTGTTTGTTCAGGAAAATACCAGTTTACATATGCTATTCATATAACTATTTATAACACTCCGTTTCACTTTCTAAATGGTTGATTTCAAAAAATGATATCATCAGGATGTTTATGATCTACTTATTACTGAGCTTTTCAGGTTCTTCTCTTGTTGACTAACATGAAAACACATCTGCACCCTAGAAAGTCATCCCAGCAACTCATACATTTATTGTCTTCTCTGACCCTTTGTCAAAGCTTCTCCTTGTTTGTGGAGTGAGCTTCTTCAGTTCATTCAGATGGTGAACTACTCTTCGTGGCCCATGTCCATCTTGACTTCCCTTATATCTCTAAATTTCTGCAGACTCTAGTTCTTTTGGAGGAACAAACTGTACATGGGAAATCTAATATGCTGGTATATCTTGATAGAGGTATCTTATTTAAGTTTCTCCAAATTGGGGTCTATCTACGGTTAAGCAGTGCCTATTGAGCAAACATGGAAATGAAAAACTCCTTAATTACAGTACAATATGTTTCATGGAAGAATTAATTAGAGTTTAATGTAGAGTGGGTAACAGCAAGGTCAGGTCAAGCATGACGCCTGAGAATGCTCTCTGGTGAGTGTATAACAGCGCTTGTTTAGATGAGGAGTAAACAGTCCAACTCCAGCAGTGGCCTGTGAGAGAAATGAGCGGATCCTTTTATAGAAATTGTGAGACACTGTTATGCCGAGTTAGATATTATATTGTAATAATTGCTAACCTGTTTAATGTTCTAGTGGGTCCTTTAATCACTTCAAGCAAGCTGTCAAAAATTCTAGTACCCACAACTATTCTATGATGCCAAAAAGCAGAGGGCTTCTGGTTTATTGAAAAAAAAAAAAAGGAGCACAAGCTTTTTAAATAAAATCTTGTGATATATTCTGCTATACTGTAATTGTGACCTCAGACAAATTATTGAAATGCAAAACACTATGATTTTCATCCTTAAAAGGATACAAATATTTTATGTCATAAAGGTGATTATATAGATCGCATAGTCTTATACTTATTAAGTTCATGTAGAAGCAGAGTTGAAAACCAAGAAATTCAGAACATACATCTCTTTTGGACTCCAAGCTCATTCTTATCCACCAGCTCTGGTTCTCACTGACTGGCTCAAGAGTGGTAAGAAGTGACCAGAAACGCACCTGTGACTAACTTCTAAACTTAAATATTTCTCCATTATTTTCTTCCCTGCTCCACTCTTTCCCTCTGCAAACAGACAAAAGCCCTACAGAGTATGTCTGGCAAGCAGTCATCCCCAAACAGCTTCAAGGACCCTATAACTTCTCACTCACAATGGAGACAGAAAATTAACTTCTTGTTTTCTCTCTCAGTCTCTTCTTCAACCACACACACAACACTTAAAAGATCTTGTGAAAAGTCATTACTATTTATAGTAGAAAAAGAATATTAAAGACTATCATTCTAATGCCCTCATCCACTTTACCCTTGTCTCTGCAAAGTAAAAGTAAAGAATAATGTCTTCTCTGTGGAGAATTTGGATACACCAATTATAGTAATAAATACCAGTTAATTTTGCAAGAGAAACCACTCTGAAAATACGTGCCATTGCTTCTTTTCCAAGGTTGTGTTATGGTTTACATCTAACAGGTCTCCTAACATGCACCTCTGTGTGGAAGGCAATGGGACTACAGGGGTGCTGTGCTCCTCAGTGGATTCAGCCAATGATGAATTCAGCCCCTGAAGCTGTGCTGACTGAGGCCCTGCTTGGCGCTGGTTTACCGGGTGACTGGAGGTCTGTGCTCTCGTCCCGGCTTTTCCTTGCTCTCTGTACTTCCTGCTACCACTGGTTGAGCACCTTTGCCTCTGTCCTATCCTTCCTTCTGCCATGCAGTTTCTGCCTTCGAGTCAGTCAAACATGGGCTGAAAGCATAATCCAGAATAAGTGTCTCTTCCTTTAAGTAACAGGTGTTGGCTATTTTGTCCCAGCAACAAGAGAATCATGGAATAAAATGTCAAAGAGCAACATTTAGCAACACAACAGCTACACTTCCTAGAGATGGTAGAAGATCACTAAAAGTTGGCTCTTGAGAATTATCTCTGCTCCTGTTTCATTACTCTCACCCAGGTCAACAGTAATCATGCCAAACAAGTTTTGCCTTACTTTCGTCATGATGAGTATAGTGATATTATAGCTCCTAGAATTGTGAAAAGCATAACAGATGCAAAAATGTATACATAAAATATTATATATGTAAAAATGAATGATGTCAGCAATTATTATTACCATTATTTTATTTTATTTTTGAGCCCTTAAGAATACATACTGGAGAAAGAAAGGCTTCTTTAATAAATGGTGCTAAGAAAACTTATTGTCCAAAAACAGAAGATTCAGATTTAACCCTGAAACATTCCATCTCTTGCAAGATGAAATAGTTAAAACTTCATAAGACATAGGCATGGACCAAGATTTTCTGAATAGAACCCCAGAGGCAAAAGAAATAACATCAAGAATCAACAGATGGAATATTATGAAGTTAAAACATTTTTGCACAGCAAAAGAAACTACTAACATAATGAAGCGATAAACTACATAATGGGAAAAAATTGCTAGCCATTCCTTGGAAAAAAGGCCAATAACTTGAATATATAAAGAACCAAAAAAATTAACTCCCCTGAAATAAAAGCCTGGTAATTAAAATAGATAGAAGCTGTGTAAAAGAATAAGTGCAGGTGACCAATAAATACATGAAATATATTCTATATTGCTGGGTACTAGAAAAATGCAAATGAAAACAACAATGAGATGACATCTTACTTTTAAAAGAATGGCAGTCACCTTGTGGGTGCACCTTGAGTACATAATATTGTCGAGTAAATAGGCAAACACACTGAAATATTCCATGGTTTCTTTTATGTGAAAAACCAAGAATATAAATAAAGAACAAAATGCAAGAATGGTAACAAGAAATAGCGAAATAGATCTTTTGCCAATGGAAAATGTACCAAAAGATGGAGGGGTGAGAGGGAGAAAAAGAGAGATAAAGAAAAGCAAAAAGAATTGTGATATGTTCTGTATGGGTACCAAGTCCTTTCTAGGAAAGTAATCATTAAATACTGAAAATATGGGCAAATAAAAACTAATTGAAAAAACAATTTGCCCTGTCCCTCTAGGCAGGCTTGAGCAGAATGGAAGACAAAGTGGATGGTGTGCTATGTGTGAGACAGGATGAGAAGACCATGTCCCTTGTACGGATATGAATCATGTATACACCAACTGTTTAGTGTTTGATTTTAGCCTGGGAATCAAAAACACATCAAGTCTTTTGGAAAGCAAAAGAAGGGATTAAACCAGAGTAGAAATGCAATAAGAGAAAAAAAAATGTAAGATGGTACAAAAGAAGCTGCCCAGGGAATAGTCCTAAACATGAACATAAATATTTAAACCACAGAAGAATAGAGTAGCAGGGACGCAGCAGCAGTATGAGTCAGAGACAGTGAGCTTATCTCTACTTTCTTATGTTATTCCAAGAGAGATATAAAATGGAGACATTGCGAAGGTACACAGTTAAGATTTGGTTCCCAGAAATTAATGAACAGAAACCAGGAAAGTCAAACAAGTTTAAGGGATTCTTATTCTTTACGGAACAAATGTGATGTGAGCTAACAGTATGAGTAGTGATGAGGTCACACAATTAGCCAACACTCTTAAGAAGTATTTTTCAACAATTGCTACTCTCAACCTGACAAATGTCTCCTGGTACATTTTATAATTGATCCTTACTTAGGTGACCTTTTGTCTCGTAAGACAGTGAGCAGAACATCCTCCACGTGGTTGAGTGCTCATTCCATCCATTGACTGGAACCTAAGATGGCATAGGCATGGGAGCGATCCTGTGAGCCACTTGTCTCCGTATAAATGCTGAGTAAATGACGATCTAAACTAGAAAAAATTTGCAACTTAGCCATAGTTTTTGAACCCAGTGTAGAACAATGATTCATGGGAGAAGTCTCTTGTACATTAGCAAGACAAAGGGTGGAGACATTTTTGAGCCAACCAGATTTTTGTAACTTTTCAAACCCCCCTGAAACCCAAGCATGTGTAGGATGAGATCCTGATGCAGACGGGTATTTTAGAAGATTTTGGAGGTTTCCACGGATGGCACAAATGCATCATGTAAACACCGCAGTCCAAATCCCTTGAGAAACCTCAAATCACTTCCCATCTGTGGAGAAAACCAAGCTGTGAGGTCTTAAGAGAGCCACCAAATTCTGTCATGAGATCATGTCAGCAACAAAATTTCTTAATTTGGAGACTACAGGATATAATAAAATTGTACCACCCATAATGAAAGAAAAGCACATGTGGCATACACTTGCGTGCAAATATAGAAAATTAAATATATATGCAATTAGACCAAATAACTATAAACTTATGGAAAGTTTAATAAGTTAAATTCAGGGTTACCTGTGAATAAAGGTCTGAGTCATGCAGCTCTCAATATCTTCTAAGACAACTTCAAGTTCTGTGAGTTGTTCTGAACTGAGTGTGATTTCTAACGTCATCTTTGTGTTTTATATGGAAGTTTAACAATACAGAGGCTTCAGTTCTAGAAATTAGGGACAGATGGTGAGGATGGATGTGTTCCCATTCCTGATGTGCAGTTTATCACACTCCTCAAACAGAGTGACTTAATGCACAGTACGAAAATGGAGGTAGGTGTGTGGGTTACATCTCTGAAAGAATTACTGCTTCGTGCAGGATTTGTTTAACTATTGCTATTCTTAGCTTTCTGTAAACATGTCACAGGATAAATTCAACAAGAAGACAGGTGAATATCTAGTCCAGTTAACAGCGCAACAAATACTGTATTATGTATAAGTGAATTGTAACGAGTCACTTAAAAATGAACATGTTTCCTAATACCTCCAAAGCATTTTAACAATATTACTGTCACCCCATGATATATTTTTAAAGTTACTGATTTTGAAAAATTATCTCTGAACTGTTAAATTAAAACAACAGCAATAGCTAGTGTTAAATGAATAATTGTCTTGTGCCAGGCACTATTTTCAATGTTGTGTATTTATAAATACTGGGATAGGAATAGAAGGGAAAGAAAAAAATATGAGAAAAAAAGGAAAACATAGAAACAAAGCTTTTGTAAATAGGGAGGAAGGGACAGGGGATGGGGAAAAACAAGAACTAAGATACATCAGGTACAAGTACAAATTCTTGATGATGAACATGATCATATTGTATACATAAAATGTTCCAATAAATTTAATTAAAAAGGCATAACCAATTTTAAGAAAATAAAATTTTAAGAATACATTTATCCCTAATCTGTTGAAAGAATGTTAAAACACAAATTAAGCATATTTGCCTACATTCCTAGCGTTTATGAACGTGATAATGTTTGATGACAATATAAACGTTTGCAGATTGGCAGGAGAAGATTATTTAAATGTACACCTACAGAACAAAACTTCATTGATTTTAACACAATTGTTACTAGATTACAATATATTCTGTCAGAAATATAGATATCTGTGAGCAAGTTCTCTCAAAATAAATCACTAGCTCATCACACTCCCACTGCATTCCAGCAAAGTTACCAGAAAATTATGTTGAAAATTTGACATTTTGTTTCTTCTACCACAGCTATTTTACTAAAATAACAAATATAATAATGAAGTTGGAGAAGGCTGCTGAGACTTTTTCATCATAAAATTGCGCTGTGAGTACTATCTTTGTGTTGGGAGGTAAGAAATAAGTTTACTGTGTAAAAAGTTGATCCAACTCCAATCACTTAATGAAATTCTCCAACTTAGCTCAGTGGTTCTGGCATCTGCCTGGAAAGCACAAGGTCCCGAGTTTGATCTCTGGAAACCACATACAACAATGCTGGACATGGTGACTCGTGCCCACCAGCAATCAGTACCACACACCACAGTGTGCGGCATGGTGGCTCATGCCTCTAAATCCCAGCACGCGGGAGGCAGAGGCAGGAGGATTGCTGTGAGTTTGAGATTCTCCTGGCCTCAGGCTCACTGAGGTCAGGGCCAGCCTGAACTACAAAGTGAGACTCTGTCTCAAAAAAACTAACAAAAATTAAAAAACAAAACAAAACAAAAACCCTCCACCAACACTGCTAAGTGATCTTGAAGGAGTGCGCCCTGGTGTTCCCAAGTCACATCTCCCTGTAGAAAGATTTACAAACTTCCATCTTGTATTTGAACAAGCAATATTTCCATGTTATCACTTACCAAACATCATTTTTGTTTGAGAAATACAAGAAGTATAATGAAGCAAGAGACCCTCACCTTCATTTTCTCAAATAACTAAGGCAAGCTTGTGCTTCCTTTGGTTTGTTTTGGACAGGGTTACATATATATGTGTGTGTGTGTGTGTGTGTGTGTGTATGTGTATATATATATATATATATATATATATGTATATGTATGTGTATATATATATATATATGTATGTGTGTGTATATATATATGTATATACCAGTGGTATATAACCATATATATATGTATGTATGTATATATATATATATATATATATATATATATATATATATATATATTTATGTATGTCTTTGAACTTGCTACATGACCCTGTCTGGCTTTAAAAAGGCAATGTTCCCACCTCAGCAGCCCAGTTGTTGGGACACAGTTGAATGTGTCACCACCGCTGGGATTTGGGAACTTCAAAGTGAGGGAGACTGACTGATTTAGGTCCAGGTGGCTTCCTGTAAACTGTGCGTGCTGCAGAAGCCAGTGATTCTCAGACAGCAGTGCACATGAGGTCCCCAGAGGTTTGTTAAAGTGGCTCACTGAGGGCCTCACCCCAAATTTCTGATTCAGTAAGATTTGCAGAGAAGCGAAGAATTTGCAGGTCTAAGTCCTCAGGTTACTCTGACACCATTATTTAGGAGATTGGTCTTTGAAAATCATGTTTTTGTGTATGTTACACTCCTCATCCAAGTACAGCCATTTGTATTGATGTGCATTTTGTGAATAAATTGTAATGTCTTATTCTTTTGTAGGGAAAATTGTGTATATTTGTGTGTGCTTATTTTTTTAAAAAGGTAAAATATTATGAGGGGGCACTCATGTTATTTTCACCATATAAACATTCACCATATAAACGCTCTTTTTTATGTTACTATTTTTGGCTTTAAATGCAATTTCACTCAAATAAAAGTCTCTTTCAGAAAAGGAAATGATTATCTACGGAGATTGATCTTCCTAAAGAGATAATTTTATAAAGGAGTATCATTCTAGCTTTCTACACAGACTACACAGAGTAACTGAAGCATTGCACCAGATGACTTCCATTATTTCCTCTTTTGTACATTGTCACTGTTTTAGCAGTCTTAGGGCATTGTAAATAAAAGTTTGCCTAGCACACTTCTCAGCACACAAACACTTACAGTATTTAGAAAAGTCTCCCCTTTTCAAGAAACATTACTCAGAGTCATACTTTAGGATTAAAATTATTTATTGGCCATTATTATAAACAGGAAATACACTGAAAGTTGAACAGAATTTATTTTCCTTAAATGATTTATTATTTTTTTTAAATTTACAACCTTTCCGATTTTCTCCTTAATATGAGGCCCATTTTATGGACTCTTGACATGTTATTGTTAATGTAATCAGTAGAGACTCTCTTTAGTCTCATAATTACAAATAGCTATATTGTCAAGGTACAGTACTTAAAGAAATGCTCACAAACTTCAAAAGAGAATCAACATCTGTTTGCAAAGCGATTTTGCAGTCACTAAGAATAAAATCATATTACTATCAGGAGACACAGAAGCAGATCGGAAGAGTTGTATTTTCTTGGCTTGTTTGTATTGTGAAACACGGTTAAACAAATAATGTCTCCCTTTCATGGCCCAGAACTCCAGCCAATAATACAACAGAGGCTGAAACTACTTGAAAGAGAACCATAGCTTTTGTTGGGACCTGGCTAGATGACATTGCTTAGTGGAAACCAAAAATGCTCTTGCTTCACCACAAATACTTTACAAGACAAGAAACTTTAGAAAGGGCTGACAGCAGAAACTACTGGAAGATTAATGAGGATCCACACAGCCTGTGCTTTTGTAGACTGCCAAGGACCATTGTCAACCATATTTACTGGGCTAGTGAATCTATTGGGGAAAAAAATACATATGTATAGAAGAAAATGTCTCTCATAAGTTTGTGTTAAGGTAAGAGATCCTCAACAAAAGATTCAATGCAATTTTATCAATAATGAAAGACTCAAGAAGAAGAAAAAACCAACTAAGTAGAAGACCTAGGAAGACTCATTGTGCCTGCCATGCAGCCACCTTGCTGTTCAGATGCTGATGGGCTATTTTCCCCCTCACACACATGAAGAAATGTAGCGTGAAAGTGAAATATATCGTACTTATAATCTATTAATGTGCATGTTAAGTCTATCTAAAGTGTACTTTACATATAATCTAGGGTCTTCCAATAATCAGATGTGTAGATTTACAAGTCAATTACATAAAATTATTAAGAAAATAACACATTGTGATTTTTTAAGTTTTTTCAATTCACTTAAATTTTAATAAGCTTTATATCAAGTTTGTATAGCACCTACGTAATTTTTTTTTTATAAACAGACTGAACTGATTCTCATGTGTTCAGGATTTCATAGTACAGTGTAGTAAAATAAGTCTGAACTTTAGATTCCAAGTAAAAATGTCAGAATGATCCATGTGCTTCTTCATAAGATTTAAAATAAACGCAGCTCTGGTGGAGAAGGCTTCCTTTTCTCATAGTCCCACTCTTCCTTACTGCCTTCCAAAGGGATGTCTATCTCTAGTAGAAAAGTACAAGTAACCCTAAGATACCATATAGTAACCTCTCTTCCATCCTCAGGGACACTTACAACTAAGTGGAACTGCTTTAAATTAGTGTTTTCAATAATCAGATTTATAATAAGTATTATGTTTCCTCTAAATTATTTTAGATTACTTTACAACACTCCTAACAAAATAATAGGCTAAACAGATATATAGTACCCAGAGAATTATTCCCTTCAGCAAACAAATTAATTTAGAGTCATAGAAGAGGAGATAAAGAAGAAGTAGTAGTCAGTAGTCGTAGTAGAGGAGATAAAGAAGAAATTACAACATTGTCAACAATTATGATATAAACCCCAGTCAATCATGGTAAAGATTATCGTGAGATGAATGTACTGCAGCATTATACAATAATACAAATGAAAACTATGTGCACTTTATAACAAAATTAACTATTTTTAAGATGAGAGTTTGAATTCAAAGTTTATAATTTAAGCAGTATTTTAAAATACCATTGCTTACACAGTAATATTGTTAATATTACTATAGTATTACCATCACTATACCTAGTTACATCTTGCTCAGAGACATCTCCCCTTGTTGCATGAAAAGTATCACAGTTTGACCTAACATATAAACTATCAAGGCTCTCCACTACCTTTTGGAATCAATCCTGTTTTAAAACACAGAAATAAACTGCTTAGATTTTGAAGGCTTTTTCCATTGTACAACAGACCAGACATTGTACAGTGCACCAGACATAAAAGTAGAACCATGTTCTAAGAAGAATTGAAAATAAAATGTGTTGCTAAGCCTCAAGGTAAATTTGTGTATGGACTAAGAGTCATTTTAAAGGTCTGTTAAATATTGATTTGGCCTTCGTGTCTTCTTTCCTGTAGGAGCTCCTACCCCAACGCTATTGCATCAGCCTTCTCATGTGTTGTCTATTCATATGCATGGATTCATAAACAATACATAACACCATCCCATATGCTTCTATTTCTTACACAGACATCACCATCCTTTGCATACATTATGCAACTTGTTTGTACTAAATACTGTATTTTTCAAATTTAGTCACTTTGTTTCTCATGGATTTTAGCTCTGAATATTTCATTGTATAAATTTAATACAATTTATATCTCTATCTTACTGATACATGTTTGAGTTGTTTCTACTTTTTTGCACTTTCTACCAAATGAATAAAAAGAAACATTTTGTTTATTTCCTGATTTTTTTCTATGGTACATATATTTTAGATTTCTTTCCACTATAACTTTCTCCCTGCCCTACCCTTAATTTTTCTTCTCATCCTTTCCCCTTCTTCCTGCCTTCCCTTCCCTGCCTTCCTAGCCTCATCCTTCCTCTTCTCTTCTCTCTCATGTTGACTTATTACAATAATCTGATGATTAAAGTCTTTTACTTCAGAACAGCTTATTTCCCAATAAAATGACAGCCATTCTGATGAAAGACTGGCCAATATGACCTATCAGGAAAGGCTCAAGTTTCTAAATTTAGTTTGGAGAAGACATTAAAGGAATTTCTCAGCCAACATAATAGGATGAATAACTCAGTGATAGAAAATTATGAAATGGCTTCTGAGCACTTCCATTTGAGTGCCCAATCAACATCAGACAATTTAAAAGTTGAAAAAAAATCTTTAATCAACTGTAGCCCTGATCTGATTCATCTTTTGACTCTTTTAGCTTTTAAATGTCCTCAGTCATGGTCAATAATAGCTAGTTCACCACATTTCCAGTTGAAACACAAAACTGCTTCATCTTTTTTGTCACATCCAACCCACCTAAGGATCTAGCGACTCTTCTGTCTCCCATATATCTACACTGTGACCAATTCCACTGAATACCTTATTGGTACCACCCTTTCCCACCTGAGGGTTAACAAAACACAACCTGTTTCTACATTTCTGTCCTGGGCTTTCCCATGGCTCATCTTCCACACACTAGTCAGGACAATTTCCATAGCAGTCCATTCAATCCATCTTTCTAAATTAGAATAGAATTATCAGGATTAGAATAAAATCTTAACTCACTGTCTTCACCTTCAACACACTGCTTTGTTGTTTTTCTCTTCCTTATCAAATAATTCACCACAGTCCAGCCAAACAGATGTCTTTTGCGAACTTATCTTCCATCATGGTCTATCACATTCTCCTTCAAATCACATATTTCTTGCTATGCTTCTGTAAAATGATGATCCTTTGGAATAACTCAGATCTCAGTCAACTGTAAGCCCTGAAAATACCATCAATGGTCTTCTGCTGTCAGTAAGTCCCTTTTCTTTTTGCTTCAGCCATTACTGATTCTATACTTCTGTCTTATTATTGAAGAATTTATGAACAGGTGAAAATGTCTTGTTCAGTTACCTGAGTAGGTGTTGATATCTATCCTATAGAAAGGCAGTCTTCATGAGAGAATTTTTTTTTCTTTTTCTCTCTTTCCACAGCACCTAGTATCTATTGCGAGATACATAGCAAATACTCAGTGAATGCACTTCTGCCCTCCAAAACAGCACATGGCAATAACAAGACAATAGAACCTCAAATCTAAGGCGATATTCTCAAATGTTCATAAGTATTTTTAAATGGTTTGATTAAAGTACAGAAAATAAAATAATTACTTTAAAATTCTAAAAGAAAGGAAAAATATGAGTGTTTCCTAAGTATTGATATAATATCGTTATTTTCTCTTTTGAAATCTATTTTAGTATACATTGAAAAATAATACAAAATCTCAGTACTAACAAACATTAACATATAACATTAAGTAATAATAATACATCTATTATGATTTAGCTTATAAAAGAAATATAAGCAAAATAACATTCCCTAATAAAATTTTAACTCATATAAACATTTAGAGTTTCGAGCAACCATGGAATAGGCTAATTAATTTGAATAATATCAAATTTTTCCAGCACAACTTCAAAGAAATTCATACTTCCTTCTACAAGTCAATATAAAATTGTTCAAAGTTTAAAGTTCAAGGAAAAGATCATAATGCTCAAAAATTCTTCAAGTAAGTCACAAATAGCGAAGGTTCATTTTACCTTTAGAATATGCGTCCATGTAAAATGGGAACATGATTATGATTTGATTTATGCAGTCTTATATAAGTGATTATGCTAAATGCTGCTTATTAATTTTCAGAATTATATTAAATACATTGAAGAATGATCAGTTAATATCCTTTGAGATTGCTGTGAGAAGTAAGTCTTTTTCATTTGGCTAGTCAGGTGGGAAACTATGAACACAAAGTCAATATTAATCTACATAACTTACTGCCCTGCTTCAGAAGGCTCGATAATACACATTTTTCCAAATAGTAATGTTTGCTCACACTTTGTGCTTTGTGAATCATATCACATATATTATTTCACCACAGGCTTCCAAGTGATAGCATAGGTTAAGTATCCATATATTATTTCACTCTTTTGAAGGAGAAAAAAGAAAGGCAAGGATTAAGAAGGTAAGCAATGTTTTCCAGTTTGCATCCCTAGAAAACAGACAAACCGAGTAATAGTTCAAGGTTGACATTTCTACCCAGCATGGTTTCCATTTCACTACCTTTGTTTAATTTCCTCACAGGTAGGACACTAAATAATTGAAGAACAATTATGCCATGAGCTATTGCTGACCAAGACGCATCCTGACATAGATGGTTCCCTGGAATACCATAGTACATGCTAGTATCAAGCAGGAAGTGATTCCTCTAAACACAGAAACAGAAAACCTCTCTTATACCAATGAAGTACAAAAGAGAGAACGCTAATTCTACGAAGATACAGCAGCTGCCATGTACACAGAGAACTCTCAGAATAGAACAGCAAATAGCAGCTGGAATCTACTCCCAGACAGCAGTTTTCAGAGCATATTGAAGTACTGCTTTCTGCAGAAATCAATTGATAAAGATCCAGTACTTAAAGATTACACATTGAGAGGAGCAAAAAGACACAGGAAAAGACTGAGATCTTTGTTTTAAAGAGGCTGAAACTTGCTCAGGCAGATTTGGACAGGAGTAATGGAGATGGAAAGAAGAGAATACAGATTAAATTGTGTTGTTACAAGTTTTGTTGTGAGGGGAATCTTGAAAGCGACGTCAGTGTCTACACTCTCCTTGTTGCAGGTCTTACTTGGTGATACAAGTTGAATATCCTTCATCCAAAATGCTTGGGACTAGAAGTCTTAATATTTGAAATATTTGCATATAGACAATGAGAATGATGCAGTTGAGATAGACTGAAAATTCATTCATGATCTGTACACATCTTAAACATATAATCTGGTGATAATTTTTACCATGACAGGCCCCAGGAGTTTAGATGTGGAAACTTTTACTTGTCCTGTTAGGTTAGCACTGAAAAAATTTGCAATTTTGAAACATTTTGTATTTTCAGAGGAGGGATCCTCAGCCTACATGATAAATAGTACATAGTTTTGTTTGTTTGTTTTATCATGTAAAGACTGTTACTTTGGGAAAAGCATTTTCTGATTATACTTCATTCCAAAAAAATGAAGAGATTTCCCCAAAAAGCTTTATATGAATATACCTGCACAACATAGACCCTGCTAGAATCAAAATCCAGGACCCTAAATTTGATTAGTCAGTGAATCTATTTTATATATTCCTCCATCATAGTTCATTTCTTCCCTGAAAGCTATGGTTATAGATGACCCAGCTCCAAAAATGGTTCCTCCATTATTCTCCTAAACTTAAACATGTTAATAACTTGGCTGCTATTAGACCGCTAGATTATTGAAATATCCTTTGTATTTTCAATTAGCACCTCTGTAAACACATCATGCTAGAATTAGCCATTTTCATGTGTGTCATCTGCTTCCTGCCCACAACCTAAACACTTTTCATTTCCTAGTATTCCTCACAGTCATAAAGGTACAAACTAAGATTATCCATTTATATTAATAAAGCTCAAGATTTTAAAGATTAATTATTATAATGTCATTGTTATGAGATAATCCCAAAATTTTGATAGAATAGCTTGAATTATTTTTCTTTTCTTTCTTTTTTTTTTTTTTTTTTTTTTTTGAGACAGGGTCTCGCTTTGCAGTCAGGCTGCCCCTGAGCTCACTATGCAGCCCAGGCAAGCTTCAAACACACAGAAATCCTCTTGCTTCTGCCTCCCAAGTGCTGGGATTACAGGCATGAGCCACCCTGCTCAGCCAGAGTAGCTTGAATTTAAACCTCAAATATTTCCCCTATACTGAATTGACTTCTGAGGGAATTTTTCTCTTTTGTCTTAATAATCATTGTTATAAAGTGACAACGTTGAAGTGGAAAAGAAAGCACAGATAACAAATCTTGATCCCTTGAAAATAAATGAGATAAGAAACTCAGGAAAATGAAGTAACCTGCTCAAGTTCACAAAGGTGTTCAGAAATAACTATGTATCCCTCATGCACTTTACTTTTTACCAATGCTTGCGGTATGGTGGTGATTATATTCATCTGGGAGTTAATATGCATGCACGACACATCTTCATTCTTTTTTTCCTCTCCTCCCCCATTTTATTTTATTTTATTTATTTATTTGTTTTTAGGTTTTTTGAGACAGGGTCTTGCTTTGTGGTTCAGGCTGGCCCTGAGCTCAGCCTCAAATTCACATCACAGCAATCCTCCTGCCTCTGCCTCCCGAGTGCTAGGATAATAGGCATGAGCCACCACGCCTGGCACTGTGGTATGTGGTACTGATTGCTGCTGGACGTGAGTCTCCACACCCAGTATGGTATGTGGTTATCGGGGATCAAACCCCGGTCCTTAAGCTTGCAAGACAGGCGCTGGAACCAATGAGCTAACTCCCCGGCCCCTCCTCCCCCATTTTTAAAGCACATACTTTTAGTAAAGGCCTGAGTATGGATCCAATGGCTGATGGGTCAGGAGACAAGGAACGACTGACAGGTACACAGCGTGTTTCTGATGATTCCAACACCTACTGTAACATTGGACAGTACAGTGGGTGCTTGTAACTTGGCATAAAAGCAGCAAGTACATTTTTGTGAAAAGAATATATTGACAAACTGGCTTGTCTATTTTATAGATTTGACTATAAATAACCAGTCAGTTTGTAACCTGTGAGAAACGAATCACGTGTGGAACTTGATGAAAATTTTCAAGTGATACTGATTTTATTATCTCATGGATATTTAGAGAATCAGTATTTGATCAAGCGAGGAAGAGCTCTGATATTTGCAGTCTGTTTGAATAAGCCTCCCAGCTGCACACAAAGGGGGAGAATTAACAAAGATCTAGAAATACCTGTTTATACTAATTGTACAGCAATTAAAACATCAGTGAAAAAAATACGAATCTCTGCTGGAATTGTCAAGTTTTGTATGTCCTTAAAAGTTTTAAAGATTATCATTAATAACCAAAGTAGATTTACAGTAATAAAAGTTTAACATGAAGAAATAAACTAATTTTTTTCTCAATAGTATGCTTTTATAACTAAGAAATTCAAAAAAGGGGCCAGGGATTTAGCTCAGTGGTTCCAGTGCCTGCCTTGAAAGCTCAAGGGCCAGGTTGGAAGGGCCCATTTCAATCCTAGTAATCACATAAAACAATACTGGGCCTGGAGACTCACACCCAACAATAGTCAGTACCACATATCACAGAGCTGGGTGTGGTGGCTCATGCCACCACAAATCCCAGCACTTGGGAAGCAGAGGCAGGAGAATTGCTGTGATTTCCAGAAAAAGCAAAATTATATATGGGTAAATATTTGAAAAATGAATGTTTATAGACAATTTATCATTGTTAAAACCTTGAAACAACCCAAATGTCCTTCAAAAGATCAATAAATACATTGTTAACTTAAAAAGTATTAGCTATAGTTGAAAACTATAATTTATTAGTTTTTTAAAAATACATTATAGTAAAATAATGCAATAGACATTGCTGTTAATGCTTCTCTGAATACTCGTCCTTGCTTTAGTCATACTTGTCACTCAGTTCTTGCCACTTTCTGAAACAGTTCTAGAAGTCTTCAGTTGTGAGTGTTTTTGTTTCATAGTCCTTCCTGCTTTAATTTCCTCACCAAATTCAAAACAATGCAAAAATAAAGAATAAAATAAGAGACAGAAATATAAATTAGGAAGACAGACTCATTGCAAAAGGAAGAGCAAAGACATAGAGGGAGTGAAAAGGGAGAGGAAGGGAATGTGGTCAACAAAGACTTAAAATGTGCTATGTACCAACACTTTATGAGGTATGTAATCATTAAGCACTGCAAACATGTAGCAATAAAAATAAACATACAATTTTTAAAAGTTACCTTGCATGGTAATTCTGACTTTTGGAAAAAAATCAGAAACCACATATTTCCAGATCTCTGCAGTACGGTGGATGAGCACATAGTGTGATGTTTTTACCAATCTGCCTTTACACTGAACAGCACTCAGCCACAGCATTCTATTATATTCATTCATTCATTCATTCATTGTACTGTTTGCATACCCTAAAAGACACTCACAAGGGATAGAGGAGTGAAAGAAGACATCAGAGATAGAAGAAATGAGAACAAAATTGTCTGAAGAAAATAAACTTAGAGCTGCCAAGATATCATAAATGCCACTATCATTTCTCCAAGACCCAAGGAATTCAGCAGGCTGGTCATCTACCATGCAGGTCTAGAGTGTGTATTAATATTATTTTTAGGAAGAACTTAGTATATCTCATTGGGTTGTTGTAAGACAAATAACACATCTATTTTCTGCTAAGAAAGGAACCTACTGACTAAGTAGGGACTTAGTAATGACATTCCTTTAAAAGAAAACATTTACCCATATTTGATTGAGAACTTATTATTCACATCATGTAAAAATGACTTTTCTGATGAAGTTGAATTGTGATTTGAAAGAAAGACATGTGAGCACATTCTTTTCCTACTGTGTATATAAAATAATTGCTCTTTGAAAAAGTAAAATCTCAATTTAGTGATAATGCTTAGGGATTAAGATGTTCTTGTTAATTGAATTTTTTATTTATACAATCATTGATGACAATCATAGAATTTCATAGCTGGAAAAGGACCTCAGAGATCATTTAGTCCAAACTCATTTTATAGATGAAGTAACAGAGGACTGAGAGGTTAAGTAAAAGGCCCACGGTGGCAGTCAATTAGTGACAAAACTGAGATTACTTAAAAGAAAGTTAAGCAGAACATAGTTTTGTTTCAACATAATACGAGTTACAGAAAAGCTTTCTGCTTGAAATGTGTTCATCTACTAAATGATTTTAATACAAAAATACTGGGATTATAAACTATGTCAATGTTGTACCTGCAATTTCTTCTCTTCCTAATACACTTAACTAATATTTAGTGAATACCTACTGTGTTCTGAGCACTGACTAAGGTTTTGCAATTTTATATATATATATATATATATATATATATATATATATATATACACACACACACACACACACACACACACAATCACATAATACACATAATACGGGGACTGGCAGGAAGCAGGACAAGCGTTCTGAAATCAGATCAAAAGGGCATCTGGGGGGGCCGGGGATATAGCTCAGTGTTTCCGGCGCCTGTCTTTCAAATGCAGGGACCCAGGTTAGATCCCTGGTAACCATATACAATACTGGGCGTGGAGACTCACTCCCAGCAGCAATCAGTACCACATACCACAGTGCCGGGCGTGGTGGCTCATGCCTGTAATCCCAGCACTTGGGAGGCAGAGGCAGGAGGATTGCTGTGATGTGAGTTTGAGGCTGAGCTCAGGGCCAGCCTGAACTACAAAGCGAGAACCTGTCTCAAAAAACCTTAAAAAAAAAGGGGGGGGCATCTGGGGAGGGAGAGGTTGTGATTAGTATTTCATTAGTGTAAAGAATATGTTAACTAAGGACACACACAGCAAAACCAAAAAGGAGAAGGAAATGACTATGACAAAATACACACTAGCAATAAGTTCTACAACTGCAGAAGCGAAGCTATTTGCATACTACATCCAATTACACTGCTAAGTATCCATCTCTGGATGGAATTAAAGGACATATGCACATTTAGCACATTATTTTAAAATTAGATCCATATATCCATATATGTATATAAATATATATACACATATGTTTATATACATATATATGTATACATATATTGTGTGTGTGCGTGTGTGCTTACAGAGTAAATTACATAAAGAAAAATGTAAGTGGCTCATTAGATATAAAGAAATAAAAGATCCCTGGCTAGGTTGTGCATGTCCATAATCCCAGCATTCTGGGAAGCTAAGCTAGGGGGATCACAAGTTTAAGGCCAGTAATTTAGTGACTCTGTCTCAAAATTTAAAAAATAAAATAATAAGGGAAGAAGATTTTACTCAATGTGAAGACCTTGGGTTCACTCACTAATACCTGAAAGGAAGAATGAAAGAGAAAGAGAGAGAGAGAGAGAAGAAAGGAAAAGAAAGAAAGGGAGAGAGAGAGAGACTGAAAACTACAGTCCCTGTCAGTTAAAAGAAAGAAAATAAGCTCTACAGGATTTTAAGGCATACATAAGATGAAGGAAATACCTCCATTTATCTGTTTGTCAACATGAAATAGATTGAAAACTAAAGAAGGAAGACTATGTCAATAGGTGTAACTACAAGAACTAGTTGCTAGAGATGTTCTTGGAAATGGTGGCAAGCATTTCTGCTAAAGCATTATAAACACAATATGCTAAAGAGCTACTTGTGAACAATATTAACGGCAAATACTGGCCTTTCAGAGAGTACTCCTCTCATATTCACGACCCTTTGGATACAAGTCTGAAATACGTACATTATTTGCTCAAAGAATCCAGGGCATGGTGTGGTAGGGAGCAATAGGAGAGCAGATGTTAAAATGTGGCAGAAATATCCTACAACACTGAAAGGGAATGAAACACAAAATAGTTTCAATGCGATGGAAATCATCACTCAGGTGATCTCATTTGAGATCTTGGGCTGTTGTTTTGCTCAGTTGCTACAGCAGCGCTGAGCACTTGGACAACAGAATTAGAGAGCTCAGAGGCTCAGACTACCCAGCCTGCAGCAGCGAAGAAAGGGAGGGAGTGAGGCGCTGCGACAAGTCACACTTTAGACCGAGGTGTGAGAAATGCAGCTGCAAACAAATAAAAATAAATAAATGGAAAAGTGAAGCCACTTGGACCTTAATCTAAACCCACCAAAGAAAAACAGGTGTGGAAAGTATATTTAAGACACAACAGCTCAATTTATTGTGAGACTAACTCCAAAGTGAAAGAGGAAGGGGTTTAGGAGGTAGTGTGAGCCATGAACAATGTACAAAGAATGTGAAAAACTCAATTTGGTTTCAGACAAAAGTTAGAAAAGGGGCCTGCAAGAGCAGGTGTTAGAACCCAGCAGGGAGGCAGGACACAGCTATAATCTGGTTGATGGCCCAGGAAATTTAGGAGGGAAAAAGGTCACAATTCAGAGAAAGACCTGGAGATGGAAAAGAAAAGAAAGGTCCAATTAGTAGATGGAAGTTTAGAAACAACATTGTTGTACTCTCCCCCCTCCCCCCAAAAAAATACCAAAAAGGAAAAAGGAAAAGAGGAACTAAATTATTAATTACTTCTGTTTGGGACTTGGATCTCTTAGGATAAGAGTAAGTATGATTCTGAAATCTACATCCAGAGCCTCTGGTCACAGAAGCAGATAAGGACAAATATCTTCGATCAGAGTGGAGCTGTTTGATAATTCTGCTATACATCAGGACAGTGTTAGGAAGGGGATTACCAGAACACATTTGATGTGTGTCACTTCCACTAGTGGAGTTAGAATGGGACGTTAGAATGAGATAACCGAGGTCGGTGCTGTGAGAAAACACAGCAGAAAGAGGTCACGAGAAAAAGTTCGCATCAAGTCAGAAAACAGCAGGATTTGAAGCAGTTGCCACTGAGATTCTTGTAGTTGGGACTGATTCCCTGCGATGCTTGTCTTTGGATTTCCTGTTAGTTCACATCTCCATGGGGATGGCACCAGTAATTAAAGGCACTGGCATTTTTCTTTATCTGTGAACTTCACTACCACATTCATCACCATGTCAGATGATAGCATAGCGTCCAAAAATTTGTGTTATTTTTAGGAAATCGGAAATGTGCTCCAAAACATACCAGCACTAGTGCTGCCCAAACTTCTGTAATAAAGAAAGTCCCACAGAAGAAAAAAATAAAGAAAAGAACCTCACCTGACTCTACGAAAGAGTCAGTGTCACATATCAGACCACATAGCAGAGAAAACTGACAAGCCAGATCAATAAGCTTCCCATTCTGCAATGATCTCAATCATTTGCACAGCTTAAAAAGAGAAGAAAACCTGTGGCAAAGGTTTGCTATGTGAAAAAATATTATAGGCATGAAGTAAGTAAATGCAGAAAAAAATATTTTATAGAGACATTAAAATCATTTTTCTCTTTAAAATTATTTTTATGTACTAAAATACATTACAGAGGTACCTTTAAATATTAGATATTGAATCTGAATGAAGATATTATGGAAGAAGCCAGTCTATTTCGTTATCTGTTGAAGAAGAATTATTCAAGAAAATATCAATAGTGGTACCAGGATTTAACTCAGTGATTATGGTGCCTGCCTTGAAGTGCAAAATCATGAGTTTGATCCCTGGTATCCCCCCAAAAAATACCAATAGGATCTCACTCTTATTTCACCTCTATGCAGTTTTATGGCAGGTATTCTAAGGACAATTATTTGGCAAAGTTTCAATGTACATTTGTATTTTAACACTTTGGGATAAAAATTAGAACAATTTGCTCAGGAACAGACACACATTAAGAATCCATTGTAAGAATCTTTCATTTTCTATTTCATAGTCTTAAAGATAATTAGTACTTTATATCACTGGAGACCATATCATTAATTTTATCTTTTAATTAGTCTACAAAATATTTGAAAATTATTTAAATTGTTAATACCTTCATTACTGTTGATATCATTATCCATGGAATATTTCCAATTAAGTTTTACTTGTTTTGGATCCAGTTTTTCACATAAAAATTTTTAGTATACTTATTTGCTACAAAAGAAAATACACTCTCATGTATTTTAACTGATTAATGCTCTTGAATTAATAATTTCACCTAATAAGTAATATCCTTAGAATATGTGTGGTTGAACTTTATTTTGAACTCTGATTCTAAATACATTTCACAAAAAAGCATTTTTCACTTTTAAATTAGTCTTGCCTACACATATGTAGGCAAGTGTAAGTGTCTGCATGCCGGAGAACCGCAGGATCTAGTCTAGGGCATGGAGTCCACTGCGCTGTTTCAGGCAAGTCCCCATCAAGGACCTGCACCAGAAAGGCCCAAGGGCCAACAGGTGAAGCGGAAGTCTGAGGAAGATGAAGCCTGTGTGGCGCCAGGCCAAGGGCACTGCACTCAAAGCCAGAGACAAGGTCCAAAATGAAGGTGAGGAGTAAAGCTCTCCCAAAGGAAGACAGTAGCCAAAGCTCCTTTGAAGAAAAACTACTGAAAAGCAGCACACAACACCCCCAATTCTCCTTTTGTGCTTATTGACAACAGTTCTTAGACTGTTCCTCCACATGCAGATCCACCCTGCCTCAGTTCAATTATCGAACTGCACTCAAGTAAACCAGATTAGTCCACCACAGGACTTTTATTGGTTTTGATGTTGGCTATAAAAGAAGTTATTTAAAAACAGTGGGCCCTCAAGTTATGACTGGCCTAACATACAAAAAACTTGGGTTAACTAGCTGGAAGATTTATCTGCCTCTAACAGATATATCTATAGTGTGTACCCAGGTGAGCATAGAGATCTCAGCTCTAATTCCACCAACTTGAGCTACAACAACCCTTCAGGAACTAATTGAATTCAGAAATCCAGTTTCTTATAGAACAGATACCACAGTCAATTAGGATCACTTAACAAACTATTTAAATATAGGGCAATATATATACATAGGTGGGGAGTTAGGACAACCACAAGCCAAGTCCTGAGATAAGTAGCAACTGTGAAGCTGTCATGCCCTGTCCTAAAGGAAAATAGGAAACAAAGAGAGAGAGAGAGAGAGAAAGAGAGAGAGAGAAAGTGAGAGGGAGAAGGAAGCATATTATGATCAAGAAAATACATATCTTCAATCTTTTCCCTTCCTACCTTCTGACATCATGGGAGCTTTTCGTGGGCCTGGCCCAAGAGCACTATTAGCATGGAGCAAATTTCTCTGTCCCTAAGACACACAGCAGGATGGAGAGGAAAACAGAAGACCTGAAGGAGGAAAACAAACAAACAAAATGATACATAGTTAAAATCTTTCTCTTGAAATAATTTGCAAAGTAGATAGATAAATCATAAAAAATATTGAACGGTATAGCTAATTACAGGTAATAAGTAATTGGTTGAATTAATTCTAGTTTTCATTATCATGACTAGTAGGGTCTACTTTCCAGCCTCCCATGAATCTCATCATAGAATTACTACTGTTCGATGCTTTCGGAAGTTTTGTTCACAAACATACACATGCACGAGCGTGTATGCATGCACATTTCTTACTAATATATTCAACAGCTAGTTTCATCATTCATTCTTTCAATCATTAACATGCACTCTCTAGACACAAGGGATTCAAAAGGAGGTCTTTGCTCTCCAGAAATTCAGTGGAGTGAAAGAGACAAATTTAGCAAGTAATTACAATACAATGTAAGTGAAAAGTGGTTAAATACCTCAAAACTGGGAAGACTTCACACAGAAATGCTAAATTTTGACCCGAAGTGTGAAAAAGAGAAATACTCTGGAAAAGGAAGAGACCTTGTGTAAAATAAGGTCTGATATGTTTGGGAAACCACAAAACCATCTGAGACAGAGACTCCTGGGCACGATGTGTAATGTGCGAGAGTGAAAGATCCAGATGTGAAGAAAAGATAAATTAGGACCGAATTCCAAAGGCTCTGCATGTCAGTTTTGAATTTTGAATGTAAAGAAGCCTTGAATTTTGTCTTTAAAATAAGCCTTTTCAATTTTGTTGCTAAAATAACTATATAAAAATTAGAGTGAAAGGTATTTCCAATGGCCTCTGTAGATTTGTTAGCAACATCTGCAGCAATAATCTGTTAGAAACCAGAAAGAAGAGAAAGAGGAGGAGGAAGGGGAGGAGGAGGAGGAGGGGGAGGAGGAGGAGGGGGGGAGGGGAGAAGGAGGTGGATGAGGAGGAGGAAGAAATACAATTTTAAGTCCTCTTATTTTGTGAATATTGAAGAAAAATTTGTAATCTACTATTTTATTTGTAATAACACAAAATGCTGATTTGGTCTACTTGTAAATGACCAAAGTGAGTAGTTCCAAAAACTCAGCCATGGTTATGGTGGGGTTTCTAAAACACCTCCTCCAAAGCCTGCCAAGCCCAGAGCATCATAACAAGAGAAAATATACCTGATTTCATAACTGATTCTGAATGTAGAATCTCATGTCTAGAAACAGTGGTAAAGAAAGAATAGAAGAAAAGATGGTTTTGAGTTTTCTACTCTGAGTAACTGAATTTATTAGTAACAAAATTCTTCAAAATCAAGAAGCTAACTATGGGTAAGGGACATATTCAATATACATACTTCTGAAGAAAAAGTACTGGAAATTCAAAGCCAGTGTGGATAATTTAGTGCTAACCTATCCCTAAAAACATAAAAACTAAGAGAAAACAAGAGTGGCTGGGATGTAGCAACTCAACAGGAGTGCACTTGGGTGGATAGCAGATATGCATCATTCCCAGCACCAGGAAAAGCAAATAAACACTAGCTCCTTGTAAAACAACTCTGCTCTATGCAAGTGTTTTGTTCCATGTAGAATAAGTAAATTTTTTTTCTAAGGTGACACTTGTTTTTGGCTTTTAACTCTTCTTAAAGTATTCACACTCAGCACACAGAATTAGGGCCCAAGTTACCACAGGACAAAGACTCTACTTACTAAGTGCAGACTGCCTCCTTAGGTCGTTTTCCCTCTGTTGCTTATCACAGGAAGTTTGAAGCTCCCCTCCATTTGCCTGGCTCATGTGTATTATTAATGTTTACTTGGTTCTGTTCACATTTGACACCTCCAATCTAGATGAAAAATTAATATTCTTATAGATAATGAAGTCACGTATAGTATTACCCAAATGCCAGGTTTGTATCTCAGAGTGGTAGAGAATAAAACTGTGGATGGAGGAGGTAGAGTGTAAGCAAAGTTATTTAAAGAGACAAAAGCAAGTAAGCAGAGCACCTCCTAGGTGGGAAGGGATACTGAGCAGGAACATAGAAGTCTCTGTCCAGAGGTATGTAAGAGGCTTCAGAAGTTCAGGCTGTTGTACAAGTGATATGATTTCAGTCTACAGAATAATACAACCTTTTGAGGTCCAATCTACCCAGTGTTTCTGTAGTGCACATGCGGGGCTCAGGTGCTCTTGAACCAACAGGCTGTACAACACTCTCTGCTCAAGCTCTGGGAGATCCCTGGCAGCTGCAGGACACCTGGTGGATGTCTTTGTAAGACCCCTGGGAGGTGATGATGCAGGTGACATCATTTGTGTCTCCTTGACACCACTTTGGGGCTCCTATCCTTATTATGGCTTAAGGAAATTCTAACTCCTTCATCAGTAGAATAAAAAGAGGGAAAACACAAATAAGGAAAAGAGAAATGGAAAAAGAGAGAAGAAACGGGAGGTGCATGGAGGGAATAAGGCAAATACTTTCCCTTGGAAACACTTCTGAATTTGAAGCTGAGGTTGTGAGGATGGTCAGACAAGTTGGAAAGCTGAGACCATGCTGCCAAAGAGTCAAGGACAGTGAAATGGCCAGTAAAGAAAGAAGAAAACCCATGCAGCTAAATTCAGTTTGGAACTTTGAAGATCGTTATTTCAACAAAGGAAAATTATATTAATTAGGAGACTTGAATGTGAGAAAAGAGGTACAACTAATCAAAAACATCTTGGGTGACTTTCTCCATTTTTAAAAAGTTTATTTCACATGTCGCAGGTTTTTTGTTTGTTTGTTTGTTTTGTTTCTATTTTTTTTTTTTTTTTTGAGACAGGGTCTCGCTTTGTGGTTCAAGCTGGCCCTGAGCTCAGCCTCAAACTCACATCACAGCAATCCTCCTGTCTCTGCCTCCCGAGTGCTGGGGTTGCAGGTGTGAGCCCCCATGCCCGGCACTGTGGCATGTGGCATGAGTCTCAACACCCAGTATTTATGTGGTCACCGGGGATCGAACCCAGGCCCTTATGCTTGCAAGACAGGCGCCAGACCCACTGAGCTAAATTCCCAGCCCTGTCACAGTTTTTAAAGCTTGCTTTTTTAAATGTTTTAAGTTTTTTAAACTTTAGAAATTTATGTTCTAGTTTATATTTTTTATCTGTTCTTGATTATGAATAAATTTTATTTTCAGGATTCACATAGCACAATAAGAAAATGGTTTGGTGAAAAAACTGACACCAATTGTATTAAGGAAATAGCATCAATACAAGAGGAGATAAGGACTAGAAGTAACCCAACCTAAAGAGAATGGTGTATTGACTTTTTGACTTGATCTTAATAATAGTTCTTCCTCAGATTTGCAAAATGAAATATTAGTGAAATCATGGATGATAATCAAGATTCATCAATTCACTTTCTCAACCAAGTACTGAAAATACTACTAATAAATAGCAGTCAGTCCATTCAAAGACAGTTGTCTGTCTTGCAGGCTGCCAGTCCTGGCCAGGGCATGACAGAAGCCAAGGGTACTCTCGAGGGGCGTGTGACTGAAGAAAGTTGACAGGACTGTTTTATCTGGATTTTGTTAAAGTTCCAAGAAAGCACAGTAAGTTGCCCAAGGTCTTAGTACTGGGGCACATAAATCCCTGACCTGGGGCTGCATAACTAGGCAGAGTGAGGATTTATACAAGCCAAGTATTTAACTTCAGGAGAAGAAATATAACAGAAGCTGTGGTCTGCAAAAGCATAGTGAACACAATCGAATGACAGACACAAAGTGAACTGAAAAAAACACACAAATATCTCAAACTCAGCTTTAAACTTAGAACTTTTTGAGCCCAACTAGAAGATAAAAATTTGGTTGGTGGCTTGACTACTAACATCAACCTCTCCTTGCAATAAACAAACTAGAGAAGTGGTACCAAAAACAAACAAACAAAAACAACATTAGCATAGCCCCCAAAAGAAATTTATCTTCCCTCAGCTCCCCCAGTCCCTAAATGACACAACAATGTTTTCTTCAAGTAAAAGTCAGATAATCTTCTAATCCAACAGGAGTCCTGGCTTCACTGTATTTCTTACTATTTGAAAGATCTACACCAAGGCAGGTCCTATGCTATATTCATTTATTTGTTTTTACAGGACCCAGCTCCTTTGCATTTGAGGAAATTCATCACAGTACGCCCTCTCTGTGACTTCTGCCTCTACCGTATATAACTATAGCCAGTGAACAGCCCTCTGGCTGACTTTGTTTTAGGGGAAAGTCTCTGGATCCAAAAGTGCTGTAGAAGACATATCTTCTCCCAAGACTGTCAGTTTGGTAGATGTTAATAAAATTAACTTGAGAGTTCATATTTATCCTGGACCAGTAGTGGGGAACCTATGTCACACATGTGCAATGGGCTCATGGTATCACTGAAAGTTAGCCATCACTGTCCTGGACCAAGGTCATTGTTCTTATTTCTCTAGCAGCAGTAGTAGCTTGGATAGGTTGTCACTGCTAAAAACATTTCCTGTACTTGACATGCTTAGTTAAATCCATTTCTCTAAATTGACCTTCTCTCTATAATGAAATAAGCTCCAAGAATCTCTCCCACCCAATATCCTTACTGGTTTCTGTTATTTATACCCCAAAGCACCTAACATGTATAGTTTCTGATTCAGTGCTAAGTTACAAATTGGATGACACCAGGTTCTCTCAAAGCACAAGAAGTCCTTACTTGAAATTCACTGGCTGGGCCCAATCTTTTCTGTCCTTCCTTATCCAAGGACTTACATAGCCCTCTCTGCCTTTGTTGTATTTTTTAAACTGTAATTAGTATTTTAAAAGCTCAGTCCTTATCTTTGGGACCATATTAAGGAATTCATTCAGATTTAAGAACTTAAACAATCTGAATATGAAAATCAATCCATTTGTAGGTGTCAAAAACCAGCTGTTAGTTGAGATATTTGGGGAAAAGGAAGATCACACAGACTGAAAATCTCCGCAGTTAAACTATCAACTACACTGCTTCCACATCTCCATACTGAGAAAAACACAAACACAACTTACACTTACCTACTGTAAGGGAGCCGCTCTCTGCTTAAAACTTAAAAAAAAAAAATCATCCTTTTTCATTCTCACTAGAATGGAAGTTAGATAACTTCCACAAGTCCCTGCTGTTTACTGACAAATCTAGAAGTGAATCTGAGACTTCACCCCGCCACTCCTGCCACACCACCAGCCTGCCTGAAAATGACAGCTGCCTCTTTAGAGGCCTTGACACTAAAATAAGAATGCGAGGAAATTAATGGCAGCAGTCACTTTAGTGACAAAGATACAAGAAACTATACAGCACTTCAAATTTCTAGATGAATTTTTGACAGCACAAGAGGTTCTTTATTAAGAAGTCAGGAATTTGATTGGGGGATGCTCAAAACGTCGACAGTACTAAAAATCTCCTTTCTTAACTTTGCCATGATAATTTCTACAGTAGTGATAGCAAAGAAACTGTATAATTTGCTCACGTGTTAGAGATAGTCTGCTTGTTTACTATTAATGATAATCAAAATATCTGGTAACACGTAAATCTAACTTATAATGAAAATCTAATAAACACTAAGTACAGGGTGTTTCTGATATGCTTCTTGCTGTTGAAGTAGTGCCAATCTGTAAAATATTTGAACTGCAAACCCCAAATGGATGTGTGTTCGATTGCATAATCAAAAGAAAGGAAATACAAACATAGCTTTGAATGAGTAGCCTTTCAATATTAAATTTTTAAAAATAACTGAAAATCATAAAAAATATGATTCAATTTTGGATGTTAATTTTAGGGAATTAATCTCATCGCATGAACGAGATGAGTTTCTTTAGCATAATGGAATTCTTTTCGGTAATCGAGTTTCATAGGTGTGACTCAAGGCAGCTGCAAAAGCAAATCAAGTTTGCTCGAAAGAATATTAATGGCATTCTGAAATTCTTTATTCCCAAAAGGAGAGTAAAACTTTAAGCTGAACACTTGAAACAAAACCACATTTTACATGTTTCTTTTATTAGTTATGAGAGTTGCTTATTAATCAATGTTTAACAATGTAATTACAGCTGTTTTAGTCTCACCAGATAACACAGATTAATAAATGACCTGCAACTAGAGAAATGTGTAGAAAGGGTAATGAATTCTTTCCATCAACACATTAATTTATTAGTAATAAACAAAGACCATGATGAATTAGAAGAATTGTAGGGTTTTTGAATATTGAAATCAAATTTCCAGATGAAAGCATTTAATCATTCAGTTTTCCTTCATGTATTTCTCTTCATGTTTGATAATGATTTGGATTTGCTTTTTTGGACTATATTAAATAGTTCATCTGAAACTCATCTCTTCTACTATTTAAAAGATTATTTTAATTCAACTTTTATTGTCATATATTAATTTTACCTAATAGTAAGAGTAGAGTAACTTTATTTTTAACTAATCCTTTTTCTTTGGAAGGATTCTCATTTCAGGTCAGCAAAGCACTACTGAATTAGCCCTACTTTTGGAAAACTTGTTTATACTACATATAATTCTGTTTAAAACTTTAAGCTGAGTCAAAGGAGAAAGACAGAAAGTCTTTGATATTATGACAAAAATTACAAAGATCTGACAGTGAAGGAAAATTGTCAGTTGTATGCACTCCCCAGAGTAACAGCATATAATGTTTGAGCCTCATTTGATAAATATTTAAAAACATAACCTTCTTTTTAAACTTCTATTATCATATAGTTATTCAAATATGGACTTTTACCTGCTGACATATACAGGTTATTGCCATTTACATTCCTCCAATAATTTCTGATTTAGGGTTTAGGGGCTGAAAGTCTGATGGGTGAGCAATCTACATCTTATTACTAAATTAGAAATGAGATGTGTTGCTTAAATCCTTAAAGACACATATAAAACACTGTTTAATTGTGTGGAAATTAGTGTACTTGAAATTATATACATATATATATATACATACATATATATTCTGTTTAATGTCATTTTAAGTTACAGTTCTGAGAAAAAAAAGCATAAATCACTTTACAAAACCAGATGAAGGGTGAGCTACACATTAAACTAGTCTAAAGATAAGAACTGGAACTACAATAACTTTTTCATACCAACTTCTTATTCAGGAAATGAGCTGAGCAATAAAATCTTTTTTTTGAAGGAAAAAAAGTAAATTATAGGATGCTTCAAAGACCTTACAGGGTAAGGACATTGTGTATCTCTACCCACATTTAGTTGATGAGAGGCTCTCCTTCTAACAAGTCACACCTGTTGGAACAGAAAGCTCTTTATTTCATGAAAAATGCAAATAAGCAGGAAATGTTCCTATGTGATCAGGAAGTGGCACTGCTCTTACTACGTCATAACTTAGAAGTATGTTAAAATATCTCTTAAAATAGAGGAAGCAGCCTGTAATAGTTTTATGTTCCAAAATTATTCTGAATTTTAGGAGATTAAAAAACTGAGAAATTGATTTATCCTGAAATAGTGCTAACTAAAATTCTACTCTTACACAAGTATTGGGTAATTATTAAAAAAAAAACAAAAACAACAACAACAAAAAAAACTCTTTCAGCTTCTCACCCGCACATGACTCTGTGGTGTGCTTCAGGACACATGCCAGCCCTGAGCACAGCTTCTCACTCTGAAAGGACCAGAGTACTGGCACTTAGACTCTTTATATTGTGCTTTAGTATATTCAAGACTCACTGAATGTCCTACATTTTTATTCTTATAATGGCTGATATAGCAGCTACTGACCTAAGGTATAAAAGTGGTGGTAATAAGTGCCGGGTGTGGTAGCACACACCTGTAATCCCAGCACTCAGGAGGCAGAGGCAGGAAGATTGCCATGAGTTCTAGGCCAGCCTCAGCTATGTAGCAAGAATCTGTCTTTATATACAAAAGAAGTAATAGATTCATATCACAATGACATATATGCACCCATGTTTATAGCAGCTCAGTTGTGATAGCTAAATCTTGGAAACAACCAACTGATCATCAACTGGAGACTGGATAAAGAAGATGTGATTCTTTTGTAGAATGAAGTATTATTCTGCCATAAAAAATGATAAGATTGAGTCATTTATCCTAAAATAGATGTTCCTTCAGGACATTCTCCTAAGTGAACTAAATAGGTCACAGATGTGTAAATATATTCTTTCTCTGGTATGAAAAAAAAGATGTAAACGAGCTCTAGTATATATAGTAGATATTGTGAAATGGAAAATATTTAAGAGGAAATAGGGTGTAGGGGTAAATAAAACGGGAAAAGTAATGTGATGGTAATAAAAAAGGAAACAATGCTTATGTATATAGGGGATAGGGGTTGTAGGGTGGGTAGGGGAATGGAATAAATGAGAATTAAGTCATGTTATATACTGGTACAAAGTCTCAATACTGAATGCAATCATGATGTTTATATATAATGTACTAATAAAGATTTGAATTTTAATAAAACAATTTTTCAAAACAATAGTAAAAATGAGACCTATGTTTGTTTTCATAGGGTGAAAAATGCTCATTGCCAAGACAGCATCAAACTACCATGGACAAAACTGTGTTTCACTTTAACTGTAAATCACTGTGGTAATGGAACTCACCACAAGTAGCAGGTTCAGCTCGCGGAGGAACCTGAATGTCTCACAATCCTATTGAAACATTATGTCAGAATAAAGACATTAAAATTCAAGTCAGCGGGCCTTCTCTCGAGCAGAACATGTAACATGGTAACAGAATCCTCCTGGGAACATCCAACTCTGAGAGAATGAAATACATTAAATAAATATTTGAATATTGAACTGAAAAGTAGTGAAAACAGTCAGGAAGGTCAGCAAGATCAGGCAAGTTCTTGAAAGCATGGCCTTATGTACTGTGATGTGGCTGTGAATAAGTTAGAAAATAAACACAGGAGACACAGCAGACCGATGCGCAGGTACAAATGGTAACCTTTGTGTATTTGTTATTTTTATACCTCCTTTCTCTCATGACTTTCATTCTATATCAATATTCTGGCCAATTTCAGTATCAGAAAATTATTTTTTTTTTTACTCTTCATAACATATGCCACTGTAAAACATAGCAAGTAGAAGGTTTAACTGGAAAAAATAAATATTCAAATATATGTATATACAATGTTTTCAATCAAGAAATCTCATTAGTGGCATTTCAACATGGACTAAAAAGTTGGTAAGGATATTCACATACTTATAGCAATAGATTGGGATGACTGAAAGAAGTAAGTTACAAAATTTGTACCCAAGGATTAATATCCTGTGCAAAGAACTTTGAATGGAACCTACAGTTTTCCTTCAAACTAAAATATGAAATAAAAAGCAACTACAGTTATTTGACATCATGGATCACAAGATACACATCAGGAAGATCGCTCTCTCTCTCTCTCTCTCTCTCTCTCTATTTCTCTCTCTCTCTTTCTCTCTCTCTCTCTCTCTCAGCGGATATGGACTAATTATAAGAGTAACGTTATCAAACAATTTTATTGTGCTATGAGATAAACAGTTTAAATTCTCTAATCTCTTTAAATTGTTTGGGTTACATACAGTAAATATCTCCACTTATGGAGAAAAAGATGGAGTCACGGGATAGTTAAAGGGCTCAGCATCAGTCATGGAGCTGGGCAATGCAAAAGAAAGCAGACTTCTGACCATATAGCTCTTGGCTCAACAGCATGACTTCTTTATGTTCTGAAACCCAGCTTTGCTGGGAAGCTGAAGCTGAAATAGCAAATCAAATTAAGTACTATTTGCATTCAGTCAGAGAACTTGTGTGGATGAAATCAAACAGAAGAGACAGAGAAGATAGTACTAAATATTACAGACAAGTTATAGTTTTTTTTAAAAAAAAATTCTACAGCTATTCTAGGAAAGCCTAGGATTATTTCTCTAAAAAGACTGAGTCACTCATACTCAAATGGATGTACCTACCAGACATTCTCTTAAGTGAAATAAATAGGTCACAGATATGTAAATATCATATCTTTTCTCTGGTAGGAGAAAATGAAGACTTAAATGAGTTCTAGTGTACATAGTACATATTGTGAAACAGAAATATTTAAAAAGAAATAGTGTGTAAGGATAAATAAGAAAGGGAAAAGAATGTGACAGTAATTTTAAAAAGGAAATAAAGCTTATGTATATGAGGGATGAGGGTTGGAGGGCAGATAGGGGAAAGGGAAAAAATGAGAATCAAGTTGTGTCATATACTGGTACAAAATCTCGATGTTGAATGCAATGATGATGTGTATATATAATGTACCAATAAAGATTTGAATTAAATAAAAAAGAAATATCATCCATCTCAAGGAGGGAAAAACGTAACTATAAAAAAGAAAGGTATGGGAAATATAGTTATGAAGAAAGAAATTTCTGAAATAAAAGAGAAACCTTCTAAGCATCTGTAGTATGTCTTAAGAGATGGAGAGCAAATTATTAAGACATGGAAATGAGCTGACTGGTATTATTGGCCTGGAAAAGTTTAGAAGTTATTGATTCATTGTAAAATAGCAATAGCTAGTAAGAATTTAAGAAGAAAATTTGATAAAAGTACCAAAAGGATTTACTTAGTAAATATAAAATCATATTGTAAATCCTCTTTAATTCCAGAAAAGTTGAACCTAGATAACTCTGGGAGAAACAGCAATGCTAGTAACATTATTTCAATTATTCCTGGCACAGACGCACCTCAATGTAACATACGAATATGTTATAGCACAGCATGTGCCTTCAGAACAACTTCATCTTGAAGTGTAGAGGTCAAATACTATATAAAAGCTGGTTAAAACAGTATACTAAAATGTAATAATCAAAAGGCACAAATTGAGTGAGAAAGAGCAAATGGAAAATATATGAAGAGAGTAATTTTAAAAAGTCAGATTACATAATAAAAGATAAACTAAACCAAGTCAAATTTTTTTCAAAACAAAAAGACACATAATTGATAACAGGACAAATACTTCAGAAGTTTGTGGCTTATAAATATAAACACATCAAGCAGTAGAGAACATAAAATATATGAAACAAACTCTGAAAATTTGAAAAAAGAAACAAAACATTCTAAGTAACAGTTGAAGACTTCCATGCTTCACTGAAAACAATAAAACAGTGAGATAAGACTGATTAGCAGGAAATGGTTGGTTTGAGACAGCACTGTGAAGCAATTAAGTAAATGGATATACGTAGAAAACTCTCTCCCACAACAAGAGAATGAAGATTCTTCACATTTATGCATGGAGTATTCTTTAAGACATACCAAAAAAATTCTCAATAAGTTTTTAAAATATGTATAGCATTTATATCTACTTAAACCACAAAAGGCATTAAACTAAAAATGAATAAAATAGAAATTTCACACCTACATGGAAATTAAACAATATACAATAACTTCTTAAATCACCAGTGGCTCAAGGAAGATAGCATAGGGGAAATGAAAAAGCTCAAAATATTATCTAATATTACACCATAAGGAGCTAGGAAAAGAATAAAATAAAGTTGGAAGAACGAAAAATAATAAAGAGTAGATGAAAAATAAAGAGAAGGTTAGGAGTGGTGCTGCAAGCCCATAATAGCACACAGCAGGCTGAGACAGGAGGATCACCGTGAGACCAACATGGGCTACATAGTAAATTTAAGTATCTTGAACTGCGTAATGGGACCTCATCAAGACACACATACACACATACACACACACACACACACACACACACACACACACACACACACACAGAGAGAGAGAGAGAGAGAGTCAGAGACAGAATAAAGAACATCAAGGAAACAAGGTTAGTTCTTGGAAAATATAAAAATCTGAAAAATGTTCTGCTAATAAACAATAAAAATAATAAATCAGAAATGAAAATAGTGCTATTACTATTAATCTTGGAAAAACTAAGAGAATACCTTTTAAAATAATACAAAAACAAATTAGCTGCCTAACACATAAATTGCAAAAATTTTGAGTAACACATAAAATGCAAAAGAAATAGAAAAATCTCCACAGACATGTAACAAAGAGAGATCAGACCAGTAATCCAAATTCTCCAAAGAAAAGCACAGGATCAGAAGATTTTAATAGTGAATTCCATTAAATATTTAAAGAAGAATTAAAATAATTCCTTCTCAAACTCCTCCAAAATTAAAGGAGAAAAGAACACTTTTCTATTCATTCTACTGAGACCACTACTATCCTGATATTAAAGCTAGATGAAGAGGCCATAAGAAAAAGAAACTTCAGCTGAATGCTTTTGATAAACATTGATGGAAAAAATCCTCAACAAAATATTTGAAAACATAAATTAACAGCATATTAAAAGGTTTGCATATTATGATCAAGTGTGATTTAATCCAAAAATGCAAGGGTGCATCAAAATAAAATAATCAATCAATGTAGGATATCAGGTTAATAGGACAAGGGAAGGCATCTTGTCTTGTCGGCATCATCTCAACTGATGGATACAGTGTCAATACAATAGCACAATTCAGTAGCATGTCCTTGCATAAACACTCAGGAAACTAGGCATAAATAGAACCTGCTCAATATGATAACAGCTGACATCGTGTGAATGGTGGAGTCCTAAGGGGTTTCCTTCTAAAACCAGGACTAGAACAAGGAGGTCCATTTTTTCTTCTGCCTTGTAAGAGTGTACTGGAAGTTTTAGCTTGAACAATTAGCTGATAAAAAATAATAAAAGATTTTCAGTTTGGAAAAGAAGTGAAACTATCTCTATTTGTAAGTGCTATATATGCAGAAACTTCCAGACAGTCTTCCCCCATACATACATGAAACAAAAAAATAAACAAAAACAACTATTAATGAAAATACTCAGCAAAGTGATAGAATATAAGATCAGTATCTGCTTCGATATGCCAGTAGTTTGAAAAAGAATATTTTTAAAATCAACGTGTTTAAAATAACATCTAAAAGGACAAAATGTGAACAGGTAGATAAAAATATCTATAAAAAGAATGAAAGAAAATTAAACAAAAGGAGCTATATCCTGTTTTGCAATGTGGATGACTTTTTATTATTAAACTGAGTCTCTCACTACAACACAATTTAGACAAAGAATCCAGGAAAAACATTTAAAAACAATGCAAATAATTTACATCCAGAAAGCACGATCAAAAGCCAGGCAATTACTTGAGTGATCACTAAGTGGAAGAGCAACTGCATTACAAAAAGGAATATTACAGGACTGAACAAGTAGAAGAAAAGCAAATCAATTCTCTAAATTATAACACATTTTATTTTATTTTTATTATTTTAATGTGACTCCAATCAGAATTCTAACATCAATTTTGAAATGATGAAATGTGAATATTTAAATGGAATAATCCATAGTCCATAGTCCATAAACATTTAACAAAATTAAGAAAAAGAATAATGATTGAATAAAATAATATTAAAATACTAGCTTTCCTAAATGCCACAAATGCTTACTATAAAACATTCATAATAAAAATCTCCCTTTGGCATAGAAAACGAAATGAATCAGTGAAATTGAAGAGATTTGAAAGCAGACCAAATATATGCAATGATTAACTGCATTCAGTGCTGTTTGGGCGATTATACATGCAAGGGGAAATAAAGAGCCTAATCGCTTATAATATGCCAAATTAATTTTGAAATGGATTAAATATTTAAATTTTCATGATAGCTACAAATATGCAAACATTTTAAGAACAATGCATATAAAAATGAAGTGAGTTCTTTGATATAATAAGTGGGAACAGCCAGCTGCAGATTCAAACAATTTGATTTTCGAGAAACAATTTTGTAAGCCTAGAGATGTAGCCATATTGTAAAAGGACAAATGCCATTGTGGGTAGATATGCACCAAAATGTCCACGTTTGTATGAAATTACTTGGGGAATGGAGGCAGTAGAAGAGGTAATGAGAAATTATTTAATTTTCCTCTATATGTTTTGGCATTATTTAACTAATTATCTTTTAGACATTTACAGTGAAAACATTACACTGATGAATCCTCACAAAATAGACACATGGCTTAAGAACCATCATGATATTAGATGGAAACAGAAGAGAAGTCGTTAGAACTCTGCACTGCTCCGTAGGAACAAAGAATTCCTGTGAGACATTCTTATGTCCCTTGAGGCATCATCATTTAGCCCTGTTCATGGCACAGGCTCTGAAGAGATTTATGTGGATAACACAGACAGACCTACTACGATCTGGCCCACAGAGGGATTTGAGATGTGAGACTGCTCAGTCTTACTACAGGTACAGAGGCCACCACGTGGGAAAGAGCCATGTATGGTCCCAAATACACGACAGAGGAAGGAAGCGTGCAAAGCCCTGAGCAATGACTGTTGGCGCAGAGGCAGACCATCAGCGACAGAGCCTGAGCGTCCTTCACAGGTTCTTTTCTTATCAATTAAGTTGGAAATCAGGCCATAGTAATAAGCAATATTCAGTTTTACAATGATGTTTTTCAAAGACTACAGAGTTGATAGCTGCTGTTTCCACTTCTCCTCCTCCTCCGCCTCTTCCCCCTCCTTTTTTGTTAAAGGAAAACATCTATCAAATTTAACAACTAGAAGTGCAAAGCATTGTGATGAATTATTCCAAGGGTTACAATTATTCTGGAATATATGTCTATATATTGATTTCTACTAAACAGATAAGAAACATAACTACAGATGACTGCCCTAAATTACAAAGTACATAATGCTAGGAATTTGAATTTAAATCTAGATATGCATCTTACATTAAATATCATTTAACAGTGTGTCCTGGTGCCAGACAGTATAATAGATGGGTTTTGTATTGCTGATTTTTTTCTTTTGATTGTCTTGAGACAAGCTCTTGTTATCTAGTCACACTGACTTTGAACTCACTATGTATTCCAGGCTAGCCTCAGACTCACATTGATCCTTCTGCCTCAGCCTGCCTGGTGCTGGGATGACAAGCATAATCTACCACCCTTCTTGTTGCTGTTTTTCACTTGTTTGTTTCTGCTGCTGAGGATTAAACCTCAAGCATTGTACTTGCAAAGCTATCATACATTTTGGCAGTGTTTCCTGAATATTATTTCTTTTCAAGACATTTGCTTAAAACTAAAAGCTTGACTTTTCATAAAATTATTGTGTAATTAGGCCCTAGACACCATCACTTCCATTCCTTTCATACAATTTTCCAACACTGTAGTCTTAAAACTTAAACAAACCTCAGATGTTGCAGTTGAAGTTATTGAGAAACTTTAAGGAATATAGATGAATGCAAAGAATGATATACAAGAAAAATTTACTATTTAACCTCAGAATGGTGCCAAGATGGGATGTAGAGGAAGTGCCCAGAAAGTTTCATGCAGATTTATTTTTGGTTCCACAATACTACAACCTATACTTCAAGAAGAAACAAAAGAGAACTGTTATGGAAATATGCTTTGCTTTAATAATAATGTCACACATACTAAGAAGAAATTCATGTCAAATGCCATAAACCCTCTGGGGGACCAGACCTTAAAACAGTATTTGTTCTTCCAGACTGACCCAATCTTGTACATGACAGATCATGAGTTGATTTAATAATTCCTTTTCATACAAGTAAAAATCTCATTATTTTATTAAAAGTGATATTTTAACAGCATTTAGTGTATGCAGAGAAGTTATTTACAAGTAGCTCTTTGAAGATGGAGAGTAGTTACACTCATAAATATGTGGAATGTATTTTTCTGGTCAAATGTATATATTTATAGATGCATATATGTACATAAATATCATACATATGTATGCACAAAAGTATATGACCTGTGTAACACAGGTTTGTGTAATAAGCTAAAAGGATCTTGCTCCATCAAATTTGGCAGGAAACTCAACTGAGTATGTCAGCCTCAGACACACACACACACACACACACACACACACACACACACACACACTGTTCATGTCTGTGCATGTATGTGGATATTTTAAAGTACATAATGGGTACAAATAGCCAACTCCTATGGGTGAAGGGGAAAATACAGGGAAATATGTGTATGCGTTTTAATTCACTGACATCTTGCTTTGTCCCCTCCTACTCTTGGAGAGTCCTTACATCTCTCCAACTGCCTTTCCCAGCCATCTCCAAGAACATTCAAAATGAAAATAATACTCTCAAAACAGGTTCCAACTACCATTAAGGGAGAATTAAAGACACAGAGAGAAAGTGTAACCAAGCAAGGAATCGCCACTCTGTACAGCTCAGAACCAAAAGTACAGCTCTAGCTTTTGCGGAAAGAAGCAGCTTTACAGTATGTCCACAATCAAGAACACATGGCAGAGCCGGGGAGTTAGCTGTTTCCGGCATCTGCCTGGCAATCGCAAGATCCTGAGTTTGATCCCGGTAACCACATACAACAATGCCAGGTGTCATGCCCACCAGCAATCAGTACCACGTACCACAGTGCTGGGCATGGTGGCTCTCACCTATAATCCCAGCACTCTGCAGACAGAGGCACTAGGATTGCTGTGAGTTCGAGGCTCACCTGGGCTACATAGTGAGCTCAGGGCCGGCTTGAAATACAAGTGAGACCCTGTTTCAAAAAAAAGAAAGAAAACACAGCATACATACTCAAATCTATTTTTTCTCATGGAGATGTAACAAAGAAAAATTTAAATGGTCGAGGTTAGCAGATATGAAGGGCTTAACAGTTGTGGCCAGGGTGTCGTGGTGAAGGACTCATTTTCCTGCCGTTTCCTGCTGTTCTGGATAGTGTCAGATCTGGTTTGGGGTTCTGTGTTTCTGTATCAAGAAACAGTTGCCCAGGTTTCAGGATGGGGGAAGCGGCCCCTGTGGATCAGTCTCAATAGCCTGATGATAACTGATTCCCTGGCTCAACTCAAGCCAAAAATTAGCATTGTTAAATGCCTTTACTTACCAATGTATTTTCCACTCAGATAAGATGTGTTACTGTCATCTTCCAGTGTCACATGGGCAAAAATATTGTAAAGCTTATCAGAAAGTCAAATTCTTTTTTTTTTTTTCTTTTTTTTTGAGACAGGGTCTCGCTTGCTTTGTAGTTCAGGCTGGCCCTGAGCTCAGCCTCCAACTCACATCACAACAGTCCTCCTGCCTCTGCCTGCCAAGTGCTGGGATTACAGGAGTGAGCCACCACGCCCAGCACTGTGGTGGTATGTGGTACTGATTGCTGCTGGGTGTGAGTCTCCCCACCCGGTATTGTATGTGGTTAACCGGGGATCGAACCCAGGTCCTTGAGCTTGCAAGACAGGCGCCGGAACCACTGAGATAAATCCCCGGCCCAAATTCTTTATCTTCTGCTCTGTTCCTCCTTCAGACACTAGAACAAAAAACATAAAAAGATTCTAACGTTATATTTCTCTCACCAGAAAGGGTCTGTATATAAATCCTCTTTTTTCCTTTCAAACAGCCTTTAAACTCAGTAAACAAGGAGGTTCAGTTCAGAGCCTTAGAACTGATATTTGCAAGTGATTCAGTTTCTGTTTTTACTTCCTTTTTGGTAACATAGGGTTAATCATGTAATTGGCTCTGATAAGATTATTAACAATTTTCCCCAGTAAAATCCAAGAGCATCATTGTCTGATTCAATTCCCTTCATGTGAGCTCTTATCTGCCTTTGGCAGAACTGAGCACAATACCTTGAAACATTTTCCTTCTTTTGTGGAAGGGTGGGCATCATACTACTCTTTGGTTCCCTTCCTGAAGCCTTTTCTACTCTTATACAGATTCTACACATTGAAATCTCAACGTGCTCTCTTTGCATTTATATCATTTCCTTATTTCATTTGATTCAACTCTATGACTTTAAATGCTACATCATGAGATGTATCTTTGCATGTAATCTCTTCCTTAATCTCCAGATTTGTGTCATTTGCACACTTTATCTCAAACTGAACACATTTAAACATCTCAAAATTAATATATTTAAAATAGACCTGGGATACTCATTACATACCAAATCTATGTTTATTATAACATTATTCAGCTCATTCCTCTAATCAAATAACTTCTTTGATTATTGTATGCTCGTGCCATATAATTCATTGTCTTTTCAAGTCTTGTTGGTTTTATTGGAAAATATTAGCCGAACTCACAATTCTTTTCTATCTTACTTCTACCACTCTATTCCATGTAATGCCATTGTCTGTCCCTGAGATTTCCTTAAAGATCTACTTAGTTTTCTTGTTTTCTGTCTCCCCCCCCCTCCACTAATCAAAGTGATCATTAAAACTGCCAATAACTTTATGTCCTAGGCTTGGTATGAATATTTTCCTTCTTTCTTTTTATCCTTTTTTTTTTTACAAGCTCTTGCTTTTTTAGTTCAGGCTGGCTGTGAACTCACTATATAGCGCAGGCAAGCCTCCAACTCACAGCAAACCTCCTGCCTGTTTCCCAAGTGCCGAGATCACAGTCATGAGCCACCACACTTATTACACAAGTATGAATTGAACAGTTAATCTCCAGGGTTTTTGCCAAATTGTTTCCATCCATCTATTTGTAAAAAATTCAACATGAACACCACCCTTCACAAAAGAAGTTTCCTTACTCTTTGATTCAAAGTAGTCTTTCAATCAGATCTGTCATGCTACCATTTAGTAGCTCCTAAGTCCTTAATATTCTCTGACCTTATTTTATTTTTGACACTGTTCCCCCATACACAATTTAACCCCATGAATATAAATATTATATGTTCATTATTATGTTCCTCGGATCTATCAGTGAGTCCTTCCTAGAAGTAACAGGATAAAAGGAAAGAGTGAAAATGAGAAGAGACAAAGAGATAGAGAGGAGCAATGAGGAAAGAAATGAAAAACATCTGTCCACCTGAACCACATGTCAGGATATTTAAATTAGCCAAATTAGCCAAATCCTAGATCTATCAGTAGATTTGGATCCTTGAGACATGTAACTTACTGTCATGTAGAATAGACCAGAAAAGGAAGGTAGAACCAAGGGTGTTAATCTGACAAAATTTACAATGGTTTTCTAGGAGAATGGAATTGGTGCTGGTGCAGCCAGTGTCTAGAAGTTTCCATTCTAGACTGACAATTAAGGCTGACACTTAAAACTAGTACCCTATGAAACATATCCAAAAATAAATTACAGTAACTATTAGAAAGTTCTTAGTACCTTGGACACATGTACAGTTTTTAACTCAAATTTATAGAAATCTTAAAAAAATTATAACTGGATCATCTCCAAACCCTTTTCCCAGGAAAGACACCATGAAAAAGATGAAAATATCCAAACTGACAGACACATCTATAAACCACACATCTTTAAAAGGTCTTATCTAAACTGTATTACGAACTTTTAAACTCAACAGAAAAATCAAGGCCGATTGGAAATTGGGCAAATTTTATGAAGAAGTATTTTACCATATGATATACCATTGGAAAACATTCAGATAGGATAATCTGTAGCCATTTGACAATTGTAAATTAAAAGCATAATGAAAAATCACTTAATATATAAAATGAGTGGCTATTTTTTTAAAATTGTGATAATACTAAATGCTGGGAAGAATTCACAAAAATTGATTCACTTATACATAGCTAAAGGGAATGAAAAACAGCATAGCTCTTTTGAGAAAGAATATTGCAGTGTCTTTTTCTTACAAAGCAGAATTTGTGCTTATCATATGATGCAGCAATTTCTCCTTGGACAATTACTCCAAATGAATAAAAATACCATGATCATACAAAAACCTGTATAGGAACTTTTAGAGCAGCTCCTTTGTACAGTAATAGTTAGAACATAGAAATAATGTAAATGCTCATCCCTGAGTAGCGAGACACATAAACGATATACATACAAGGTAATGTTACTCCTTTATTATCACACTTCCTTTCTAAGTAGGCAGGCTGGGCTACGGCAAGCTACCCATCTGATCCTGCCAATGATAATGTTTCTAAATTAATTTACTAAGCATTTGTAATGAGAACTTAGTGCTTAATTCTGCTTCTTTCCCTCATAATTATCTTCTATGTTTTAATATTTATAGCTCTCTTTAAAAATGAATATACATCCTCTGATGCATTTCCCTCTCCTGAATTTTATATAATAGCTATTCTAGTAATCTTCAGAGATTTGAATTGTTATTTCTAATGGAACTGCCAAAAATTTTGCTTCCGGATAGTCCGGATTGGAGGGAATGTCTTTGTGGAGCATTTCTCCAGAAGCAACCTTTTACCTCCATCTATAAATCATACCAGCAGTTGAGTGTGTAGTATATTTTAGGAGCATTGTGGGCATCATGAAAACAAAATTTTAAAATCATTTATCCTTACAAGTCGTATATTTAAGTTTGGTGATGCAATATACAAGGTAAATAAAGACAATATATGTTAAATAAATCAAAAATCTATGAAATTCAAAAATCTATAGAAATTCTAATTACGCTCATGTGAACATTTTACTTTGTATACATGCAACAAATAATCACACTGTACTTCATTAGTGTATATACAATTAATATTTGTGAGGTGGGTATTTTTTTAAATAAAAACACCAGAAGTGAAATATAAAAAAATATATATATCTACGATATATATGATATATATATGACATATATAATATATATGATATATACATGATATATATGATATATATCATACATATATATCATATATATACATATATATGTATGATATATATCATACATATATATCATATATATACATATACATATGTATATACATATACATATATACATATATACATATATATCATATATATATATACATATATATGTATGATATATATGAGAGAAGAAAACCAAATTTCACATGAAGCTACGTAGAACACTCAGATGCCTGTTAATAGCTTATTTTCCTGTGTCTGTGGAGTGTTTCCAGAAGCGATTAGTGTTTAAATCTGAATGTAATGTGTGGAGATGAGCTCTCAGAACATGAATATGGACATGTTTTCTGAAATAAGCTATGCCATTAAAGGAAAAAAAAAAACTATTCACTGTGATGTAATTCCTCAAAACAGTTAGTGGTCATAAATGTTGGCCACATCTCACACACTAACTTTGTGCAGTTGTCTCTGCTGTGCTCATAATGCACTTTTAAAACTGAAGTTTCATTTCAGTATTTCTGCCACTATTTTAAAATGCAAGAACTCCTTTTACAGTTCATCATTCTCTGCATGTTTCATCATCACATCATTTCCAGACCTTGAGCTATGAAGTGGACTTTAAGGGAGTTCAAATCATCTGCGCATTTGTAACTTGGCTCCATGAAAGTGCACCCCCTTGATGTTAGTTCCTCATGTCAGTGTGGTGCATATGTATAAAAATGTCCAAACTACTTTATTTTGTAAAGTGCCTTATAAAGTGTTCTATCATATTTTGGGGTCCTGAAATAATTTTTTAGAGTTGAGGGATTTTCTTCTTTCAAGGTTTCTCCATTCAGGATCACACAGTTCAGGTTTGTGTCTTTGGGGATGATGGCTCCAACCTAGGAAATGATTCTTGTGTCTAAGGGAATTATATTACTAGAAGAAGGAATTCAGATGGCCTGAGGGAGAATCATGGTGGCCTCTGAGAACAGAAAGGCGAGAGTGAGCAGAGAGGGCAGGAGGAAGAACGCGCAGTTGGGCGAGCCCGTGCGAGCTGTGGAGAAGCCTGATTTTCCTATGGAATGAAGTGGAAGTCTCGGGCAGCCTTCCATGCAGGAATCCTCTCTTCTGCCATATGTTTTTGAAGGGTGACTACCCTGGGTGAGCAGCTCCAGCGAATGAAGCAGGTGACAGATTTGTTCAATCTCTAGTAGAAATATATTTTAAATTTAAATGTTGTAATATTATAACTAAGTTTTCAATGTATAAAAAGTAACTCTTTAGAAGTTTGGCAATGAAATGAAGTCCCTCACTGCCTGTTTGAGGGAACTCTGAAGTAAGTCTCCTGAGTCCTGACTCAGTTAAGAGAATTCTGCCCTTCCACTTGAAGGTCCGGACAGACAGTCCTGATCGACACTTGCTGTAACCTTGCTACAGATCTGGAGCCAGAGGATTCAGTTGTGCTAGATTCCTGACCCACAGAAACTTCAGGTATCAAATCTGGATTGTGTCAAAATGCTGATTTCTGTGATAATTTATTATGTAGCTATATATAACTAATATAGGAACTTTCACAAATTTTGGTATCTTATTATACAAATTAAATTTCTTCAGTTTAAAATACTTAAAGTGATTTCTCTTTCCTTAAAAATATGTAACTAGGGCCAAGGATTTAGCTCTGTGGTTCCAGCATCTGCTTTGTAAATGCAAGGTCCTGAGTTCAAATCCCAGTACCACATACCTGAAGGACAGGTGTGGCGACTCATGCCCATCAGCCATCATCCCACACACCAAAATGCTGGGTATGGTGGCTCATGCCTGTAATCCCAGCATTAGGAGGCAGAGGCAGGATTGCTGTGACTTTGAGGCTAGCTTGGGCTACATATGAGCTCAGGGCCATCCTTACCTACAAAGTGAGACAATGTCTCAGAAAAAAAAAAATGTTGCTTACATTTTCCCTTCTCTGCCTTTTAAGTATTACCCAGTTCTCTGAAATTCTTTACCCAAATCCCTTTGTCTGACTGGCCATCGTTTGCATTTTAAAATTCCAGCTATAGATATATCTGATTTTTTGCTCTGAATGCATCTGTCTGAGCACTTATCTCATTTGCATAATAGCATATGTTAATTATATATATTTTTGTTACATACACGAGCACTTCTTGTTCCATAAAGAGGAACAACTTGTCCACCTTTGCAAAGTAGCACCTTTCCAACAGCTAGAGGAGATACATTTGCATAGTTGATAAGCTGAGAGAAGGAAGGAAAAAAAAGTGAGAATAAGGGAAAATAAAGAAAAGGGAGAAAATAAGGAAGGGCTTAACTCTAAGGTTATTCTTTTTTTTTTTTACTATAGTATGGTAATAACTGTACTATGACCTAATATCTAAGGAATAATTTATTATTTGGGCATTTATGATGGGGTAGGAACATCACCGATCAAAGGCACAAGAATAGGATGAGAGTTTAAACACTAAACATGGAAGCTTGGCAAGGAAAGGGGCAGAAGCCCAGGTGATGGACATAGTGTTAGGCGAATGTGATAACCACTACACTACGGAAACTCCGCTGGTGATGGACATAGTGTAGAATGGTATGTGGTATATTACTCAATATATATTCTTATTCGATGCTTGTGTGAGTCCTTCTAAACATTGGATGGAAGTCATAATGTGGACTAATTCAAGAACAAATAAAAGTTTAAACAGAAAACAAACAAAGCTGAGTCCCGCTAAGACAGCTTCAAGAAAGATGGAACAGGACCAGGGTTCCAGTTCCTTTTCCCGGGGTTCTAAGGGAATGTCACTAATTATTTGTGTTCATTTTTGAGAATAGGTAGAGTAGAGATTAGTTGCTGTGCAGGAAGGTACTTGCACATAGACCACAGTGTGCTTAGGAATAGTGTGCTCTCCCTCTGGGTGACTTTATTTGGAACATGCGTTAGATCCAGGTGTACTGAGCTACAAGGTCAGTTCTGCAGATCCATGCCCCCCCTTGCTCACACTGGCCCACAAATCCCACTCTCCTGGCTTAGGGACTGGCAGCTTGTTCACTTAACTAACAGCATGAATTAGTTTGCAGAACCTAAGGCTGGACTGCCTCTCTCAGGCTGTTACTAAGTCCTATCCTGTCATTTTTCTTCTGTCTCATTTTGACATAAAAAATGGGGGACCGCAGATCAATACTTGTCATCAGATGGATTTAGAGAAATATTGTAGCAATTGTCTAGTGCTTAGCAACCAAAGTCCAGCATTAAAAGGCAGGTGATCTACACTAAGATCAGTGACTAGCAAGCCCTGAAGCATGTGAGTAAGGTCTGGATTGTGATCCACTGGAGCAGCGTGGTGATGGGCAGTCTACCTACAAGACTCATGCAGTGTGCCTAGGATAGAAGTCTGAATGCCACACTCAGAAGGACACATAGAGACCTTTTTCCTAGAAAGAGATGATGGTCCTCTCAGTGTGTAACTCATGCTCCTTGAATGGTGCCTTCATAAGGCTGGACTTATTTTGGATAAGAGTAAGATGGAGAATATTTATTTTCTACTGGATAGAGAAAAATATGAGAAATCTGTGAATCAAATAGATTTTGGAAATTATCCATGATATGTATACATAATTAGGTGAGTATTTTTACATCCATGTTTGTGATTCCAGTCAGCCATCTTTAAATAAATAATTATAACATAGTAAGCACTTATTTTTAACTTGGAGACAAGTATGTTATAATGGTGAGTTCTGAAATACTTTCCAGGTTGAAATAATATCAAAAAATATATTTCATGAAATCTATAAAATATAAAAAAGTAAAATATTACATTTTGACATCTGTTCAAAATAAATGATAGTCAAGTTTGAACTATAATTGTAAAATATAAATTATAATAAATTATAAAATTATAAATTTTAACTATAATTACTTTTATAACATAAGCTCCACTGCAAACTTTCTATAAAATTTATATATTATCTGATTCAAATGTAGAATTTTATATCAGGTTACTAAAAACTAGAATGGCAGACTACCAAGTGTTTTTAAGCCTTAATCATATTTTGAGATGTTTGAATAGGGAGAACTTGAACACTGATTTTAAGCATATGTCACTCCTTTCATTAAGTACCCTCCTATACTGTGCCTAGAGGACAAACATGACTCACTGAGCCCTACCAGTTACTAAAGTAAAATGGACACAACTGCCTTTTATCTACAAAAGTATAACCCAAAAGGCATCTGAAAACATGCATGTTCTTATAGTATATCTTTGTTTAAACCTGGAAAATAATTACTCTTTCAAATTTTTAATTCAGGAGTCTATGCAAATATACAATAGTTTGTTAAAGGATTATGATAGCATAGAAAATTTAATTTCATGTGGATATCTGAAAAAAATTTCTCCTATGAGATTGTCTTTATTGGAATGAAGATAATTTCTCCTTCCACTGTATTTGTGAGGTCAGTAATGTCTTTTGCAGTTATCCTGTATTCTTGAATGAGGCAACTTTCTACTGGGTTTGTCAAAAGCCTTACATGAGTGACAAGCAGATATTAAAATACTTAATTAAACTGAGACTTACTTGAATCATTTTAAACCTAAAATCAATCAGAAAATGTGACAGGCTAATTCTATATCTTTATCTACAACAAGGCAACTATGAAAATAAATAAAAATAATAATCTCAGAATCTGAGATAGTAAGAAATCTCATGAATTTTTTTTTAAGTGACTTTAGGGCAGAGAGAAGAAAACAATTTTAGACAAGCCGGATGACAAGGTCTTGACTGTGGTGAAATCAGCTTATAGTTTATGGTCAGTAGAGCGATGATGAAGGCCATATTTTTCACTGCTGCTATGTTCAAAATCAACCAATACTGACATAAACTGATTGGTTATGTATTTACTCCAAGCCTATGATGTGTTTCCTGTTTCTAAAAGGTAGTAAGAATCCCACATGTGAACGCTGGGGTTCAGTGTGTTTCAGTTTGGGGCTTCCTTCATCTGTATCTGACCTCAGTCCCTGTCATTATACATAGTGGATCCTGGAAATCCCATTTTAAATTGAAGTTGTGGTCACTATTCTCTTTTCTAGAATGTTAGGTTCCTTAGAGTATGCATTTTTAGTCATTATGACTCATAAAGAAAAAAATGCAATCATTCTTTTTGTCCAAATTTAGGGAAGATCAAGCATCTCTCTTTCCAGATTTTCCCCTCCCCTTAACAGTCTAATACTTGGGGGCACAGTCCAGAGAGATTGGTTTACATCCAAGTTACTGCACTGCTCAGTCCTCTACTGACTTCCTTTTCACCTCCGCCTTCATGATAATTTTTTTTTTTGGGGGGGGGGGGGGTTTGAGACAGGGTCTCACTTTGTGGTTCAGGCTGGCCCTGAGCTCAGCCTCAAACTCACATCACAGCAATCCTCCTGCCTCCACCTCCCGAGTGCTGGGATTACAGGCGTGAGCCACCATACCCGGCACTGTGATATGTGGTACTGGTTCCTGCTGGGTGTGAGTCTCCACACCCAGTATAGGTATGTGGTAACCGGGGATCGAACCCGGGTCCGTCCGCTTGTAAGACAGGCGCCGGAACCACTGAGCTAAATCCCGGCTCTCCTGATAATTTTTGAATACTGCTTTTACCTATGTCATCATCCTGATACCTTTTTCCGTTTATTCCTCCTGGCTGTAATCTCATTCCGTATTTCAGCTTTAGGAGCACAGCTGCTCAGTTCCTGTTTACATACTTAGCACAAACACAACCGCTTGGTCACTGGGTTCCAGTGGCCTTTAAGCCTCAGGCATATGTTTTCATACAACAAATTTAAAGCTCAGAATTTTCCTTGCTTCATAATGATAACTACTTTTAGGCACTTGGGATCATTTCTGTGTCACTCAGAACCAAACTAAACTTGTGGAGCTTCTCGCATTGTTGATACTTAAGAAGGGCTGGGGAATGTCCTTGTTTCTCATGCCAATTTGCTAACCTTGTCTACCTGGAACAACAGCATGCCAAATCAAGAGGACTCTAGCAGCACTTCGTGCAGTGCAAAGAATTGCTCAGTGGAGATAACACCAACAGCATTATGATTTCACAAGCAGGGGGCATCCTTTGTGCATTTCTCTCTCCACAACTTTCTAAATGCCTAGGATATTCAGAAATCAGTGCTATTCAGACCTGTTCTTACAACTCTTTCAGATGAGTTAGACAATTTTGACAGAATTTCATTTGTTGTATTTTAAGCATAGCAGGTTAGGATGTGAAGTGCTCTCCAAAATACCTTTCAAACTAGAGAGTTGGAAATTTGGAAGACTCTTAAGAATTTTGGATCCTCTAGAGAATCCAGTCCCAGTGCATACTCTATTCCAGCCTGGCCATGTGTCCAAGATAGAAAAAAAAAAAAATCAGGATAATTAGAAGGAGAGTAAGAAAGAGATTTTCTGATTTCCATTTGGAGTTACAGAACTCTTTAGATGGTTACCCAAATATTGGAGAAAACTCTTCTGAAATGTACTTGACCATTAGACGTGCTTTGTAAACTATTGGGTTAATTTGGACTCTGTAAAATAAAGTAGGTCATATATATATATATATATATATATATATATATATATATATATATATTACAAAGGCTTTAGTAGGCAAGCATAGAGAGGACAAAAGAATATAATTTGGATAAATATTATAGGTGCATAATTTGTATATATAAATGCACATACATATAATTTCTTAATTATTTTGTCCTTATTCAATGAGGATGTGATTGGCTCGAGCACCCAGAGGTCCTGGTGCCCCCTGGTGGTCACTGACTTTTCACAGATCTTGGCACCTAAAACTCCACTGGATAGAGAGCTAAAATACTGTATGATGAGATACCAAGAAAGCATGCAGAAGAAATTTGTATAATTTAAGCCACATCATTTCCTTAGTATTGATTTATGGCAAAATGAGGGCAAGTTTCGGAAAGAAAGACCTTCAGGAAAAATCAAATTTATAAAACATTTTCTTAAAAATGATTTCAAATATCATGTGCTACATTTCCCTGTATATATATAGTTCATTCAATAGTAATATAATAAAAGTTTTTTACTTAATACTTTTAAGTATTTTAAATGATTTGAAAATTTAATGAAATTTTAGTATTTATTCAAGGGAAATCTGACAATTTAAATATAAATTATATTGTTTGTTGTCTTAGTAACTCAATAAAAGTAATTGAAGAGTCATTCAATTTAATTTTCTGAATGTTGCCCAATATCAAAACTTACAAAAGCCAGTGAAATTTCAAAAAAGGAACAAAATACAGTTATAACATTTGATTTGATTCCTGATTTCTCACTTTTTGTACTGTGAAAAAAATATGAGACTGAGAATAATAAATGAATTATTATGTCTTTCATGAGTTTTGCTTGTGTATGATTTTTACATTTGACTGCAAATAAATATTTTATATAGAGTACATAAATCCTGCACAGTGGAAGGATTGTTTATATTTTGACTGAAATCACAAGTAGAAACCCAATTTTCTGTAATATCTATTAACTAAGACATAATGCTTCTTTTCTTTTTATAATCAGTTTCTTCTACACAGTACCTTTTCTAATTCAGTTTAAACCACCCCCTTTTCTGTGATGAACTTGCGCTTTCACATTCACAAGCTGTAAATGCATTTAGCCAGCAAGTACCAAAGTACTAGGTTCAAAATCAGCTTGTGATTTTGTTATGGTTGTTGTTGTTTTTAACCATTTATTTTGACAGCCTTGGGTTTGGAATATACTGAATTTTCCAGTTGTTCCTTTGCCCTCTGCAGGCTTGTAAGACTGGATTATTATAGATGGATACACACATGCACACACACACACACACACACACACACAAACCCATAAAGATACATATTCACATACACATGCACAAAGCCTTTTACTGGAAAATTCCTAGAACTTGCTCCCTAAAGTTGTTATAATTTACTGTTAAATCAGTATTGCCCTCTTGAAATCAGAAGATATTTCAAGAAATAAGTATTGTGGTAAATTCACTTGGAGTGTGTCGAGTTTGTGCATTCGCTTTTATAAATGAACAGTTGTGTGCAATTGGGGGTACTTACACAGAAATAGCACCATATAAAAATTGGGTATATTTTCCTTCCAAAGCAGGTATTTTCCATCTTTCTACTATATACCTTTGTAACAGAATGTAAACAGAAATATTAAAACTTTACTATCTTTTCCTGTTTACTTAACATTGTTAATCATAAGTAAAATATGGGATCAACTGCAATATATGAGGAAGCGATAAAAACTGAAAAAAAAAGTAGTTTTCAAAATTTCTATTTTGGTTCATATGTGTTGGTTTATGCATCGTTTGCTATTGCTCAGGAAAATAAGTTCTAATATATTTTAAACATTTATATATCATCTCAATTTTTTCCTAGAAATAGTGAGCATAAATGTAGATATCAAGGTAAAGTGAGCTAATTTAAAAATGATCTGAGAAAATTCTTTATTATATCATTTGAAAATATGAAAGACTGATGCTTATTTTTCATTTCAGTGACTGTAGAGACAGGGCTATATGATCTACTGTTAGTACAATGTCGTTCAATGTGAACTTAAGTATTTAAGCATGGTGTAATAAGAGTATTCAGAAGGAGCAGTCTCTTCATGATTGACACTTATTTTTATTTAAATTCTGCAATTTCTCTAATAGTTCGAGATGAGAGAAGGCTAGTGACCCTAAAACTGGTTATAAGTCGCACACTACTGCAGAGACAACTGGGTGTAGTCCAGCACACGGACAGTTCACGTGAAGTTTCTTGGGTCTAAAAATAAAAGTTGGTTTGCACATGACCCGGTGTCTGATAGAGATGGATGCAGAAAAAGGGACTCCTTAAGTAGCCACGCTCCCCAGAGAAGGATGGAACCTCCTTAGCTTCCTAGTTTTAAAGGCAAAGTATTTGTATGCACATCCCTGACTATCAGTCAGTTAACGGATGAAATGGATATTTTAAACTCTAAAGGCAAATTTGGTGTCATTCTAGAAGTGGGGATCAGACTCCAGGGTAAAGGCTGGTGATTTTATTTTGACTACTAGAAGTCATTTAAGATTTGTGTTTGTGATTTGGTGAATTGTGAAGCCTGTATGGAGAGGTTTACATTTCAATTCTAATGTCTTAGCTCATGTTCCCCCCCGCCACCGACCCGGAAAGCTACTGAGGTAAATGACGCTTCATTTTCTGTAGAACAAGAGTCCTCTGGTTTGTATTGTTCCTTGCCGAGATGAATCTATTAAGCAGTTTACATTTTCTATCTGCTCTTTAAAGGGCTATTAGGATGTTGTTAGATGTAGTCTCTAAAATATTTAACAGGCATACTGGCTACAAAACTATGGAATCAAAGATATTAGTGAAGGAATTTCATTTCTCTCTTCTGTGTAATTGTGTTAAGCAAATAGGCATTTACCATAAAATAAGATGAAAATATCTGGGTATTGTCATCTCTGAGAAGTCTTTGTTATCCTAAAAAGACCTCAACTTACTTCACATTTTCAGATAAGTCAGATGGGAAATGACTAAGTCTTGGGCAAGACCAAACTTGGTGTCTACCAGAAAAAAAGGTAAATCATGAATGACAGATTTCTTTTTAAAGGAAGAACCATAGAATAAGAAGAAAAAGATGTTCGTCTTACATGTGATCAAGTTACTGAGTGACCTTTGAAACTGATGATTTAGCAGTTAAGTTTTTAAAGTTCTTTATTACATTACCGACCTCTCCAATGCAAAGTATTCAACCCTGCCTAATTAAAAACGTATTTCTCTACCTACTTGTCCTTTCTCTTCGGGTTGGATGAATCCAACTGGAAATGTTAGTATCATTTTTATTTTCAGTTTCCTTTGAAAAATAATCGCAGAAAAATAATGGGAAATTCCTGAAAATAGTAAATATTTTGAATAAGGAAGGTTTCCCCTTATAAATTTAAACTTCATGGCTTTCTTCAAAACTGAGTCATTTCTGCAGCAAAGTGGGAAATGAATCAGAGCGGGGAAATCCAAGAAAGCACTAAGGCAAAGACAAACACCAGGCAAAAGATACTGAACCTCGTAAAAGTTCTCAAAGTCTCGTCTCAGGGAAAAAGCTACTCTGAGAGGATGGGCGGGTGCAGGGGCGCAAAACAAAAGACTTCCTTTTGGCCCTGCCTTCCATCTCTTTTCCAAAGAGCACAAGCTCCTGGACAATGTTAAACAGAATACAGCTCTGGCCACTCTGTCCTTCCAGAACTGTAGGGAGTGATGTACTAAAAGTGGCCTTAGAAGGAAAAGAAAAAAGTAGACACTTTTCCAAAAAGGCCAAATCAGAAAGTTAAGCGGTCCGCGGAGACCTTGGCAACAGAAAAGTGAAACGTTCACTTAAAGGCGCAGCAGCTTCCGTGCGCCGGCTCCGCGTCGGGCGGCGGAGGACTGCGCGCTCCGCGTCGGGTTCCCGCGACACGGCGAGGGACACCACTGAGAACGCGAGTGAAACCAGCCGCGTCACCCCCCCCATCCTCCCCCCCACCCGATCGTCCCACCCGCGAAGGCTGCTGCGGGGGAAGCAGAACGCTCCAGCCGCCGGCCTCATCTGCCCGCGAGCATCTGCCCTGGCCGGGGCTGGGAACCCGGGGGAGCCTCGGAGCCGCAACCCGACTCCGGCCCGCGCTCATTGGCTCCTGCTCCCGGCCCCGCCCCCGAGGTCGGGGCGGCCGCTTCCCCGAGCCCCGCCCCTCGGGCCTGGGAACCGCCGTCTGGCTGGCCGGTGGCGCCTGCCACTCAAGCGGAGTGGCAGGGGTTCTGGGCTCAGAGCCCCGCCCCTGCCCCTAATTGATATTATTGGAGTGTGGAGCAGGCGGCCGGTCTGCAGTCGGAGACTTGCAGGCAGCAAACACCGTGCGAACGAACAGGAGGGGGAAGAAACGTAAAAAAGCTAAGCGTGGAGCAGCCGGCCAGGGACTGCGAAGGGAAATCGATGCGAGGAGCGCAGTAATAACAGAAACCACTTCAGAGCGAACAGCATTGAAAAAGCTGCGACTCAAGATAACTGAAACCTTTAAAAAACCCCAAAACCAAACAAACCTGCTCACGCACCATGGTTTTGCAAACTCGGTCCCCTTCGTGGATTATCTTGTGCTACATCTGGCTGCTCCGCTTTGCACACTCGGGGGAGGCGCAGGCTGCGAAGGAAGGTAAGGCGAGGAGAGGGCAAAGTTTGTTTCGACTTATTTATTTCGCTGTCTGCCCACGCGAGCCTGCTCGTCCCCGGCCCCCGCCCCGCCCGCCCGCGTTGGGCACCGGGCAGCCCGCGCCTCCGCACCCCGCGCTGGGCCGTGCGCCGGCGGAGTGAGCGCCTCGGAGCCGGCTGTCCGGCGGGCGGCGCGGCGCGGCGCGGCGCGGGAGGAGGGACGGGGCCGGCGGGGTCAGCCTCGCTCCGCTCTCCGGGTCGGCTTCGGTCGGCGCTGCGGCCAGAGTTGGTCAGAGACCTGGTAGCGCAGCCCAGTCCTGCCCGGCGGCCTCCAGGGAGCTGCGGGGGCGGGAGGTGCCCGGGGGCCTGGACTCCGCTCGCCTCGAGCCCGGGATCCCTAACGGGGGCTCGCCGCGTCGGAGGCGATGGCCGGGCCTGGCTGGCGCTGGGCGGCTGGCGCGGAACAATACCCGCCGAGTGCGGTGGACTCAGGGCGCGCGCCCCGCGCAGTCCCCGCTCCGCGCGCTCGGCCGGACCCGGCGTCTCGGGCAGCAGCCGCCCGCGGCTCGGTCGCGCGGAGGTGGTGGAGGGTGGGTCGGGGAGGGCGACGGTGGAGAGGTCGCCGGGAGGAGAAGTCTCCAGTCGTTCGGCTCGCAGCCGCTAGTTCGGGAGTCGGAGGGGACAGACCTCCCAGAGATCATCCTCCCAGGGTGGATCTGGTTGGGGACAGCGGGATGCATCTGGCCAGCTACGTCCGTCCGTATGTGCTTATTATTATTTTTCTTTCGTCTCCTTTGAACCATTGACAAAAGGTAAAAATACCTTTCGGTGCCTGTAGTTGGAGCTGGGGAAAAATAAATCCTGTCAGTGAAGTGTCTCGCTGCTGAGCAGCGTCACCCCCACACCTTCCAGGCTGTACATCTACGTTTTTTCGGGTTTTTTCCTTTTTTTTTCCTTTCCCCCTTGTATTGTGAAAGCAGAGTACGAGCGATAGCGTTTGCTGAAGTGGACGGGAGAGTAGTAGATTTAGGTCACGGAGGTAGTGAAGGAGGGGCACGTTCCGCTGCCCGCTCCAGCTATTCCTTCAACTTGGCGACCTGGCGCCGCCTTCCTCGTTCACGCCGCCACCCAGTCCTACCTTCTGCTCCTCGGAGCAGCAGACCCCTGACCGGGTTTGCGCATCTGCAGTCGGAGCTGACGCTGGACCCATTGAGAGAAAGCCGAGCTTCCGAGCCGCGGCCGCGCGTCTGCATATGGGCGAATCTCCGCCGGGGCGCATCGCGGTGCACCCCGAAACCGCGCGCTGAGCCCGCGGACCCCGCGCTCCGTGACACGCGGCCCCGGCAGCCGCCCCGGCTCTCAGTAAGAGCGGGGCCCGAGGAAAAGTTTGCACGGCGGCGGGTACCGGGAGCGCGGCGCACGAGCTTCGGCCGGAGTTGAGCTATAAATAACCGCACGCTAGGGGGAGAGGTCGGCGCAGCGGCGCGCTCGCCGCGGGCGCGAGAGGCTCGGACCTCGGAGCCGGAGTCCGCCACAGGAGGAAGGGAAGTGTTCGGAGGCCGGTGGCGGAGTCTCCGGGAGTGGCTGCACCGGACCTGTCGCTGGCGAGGTGCCAGCGTGAGACCCGGAGCCTACCCGCGGCCCCGGGGACCACCGCCGATAAGCGCCTACGCAAGTGCCCGGCGCCTCTGGGAAGGGGAAGGAGCCCGGTCCTCTGCTCCCAGCGCCTGCTGAGGTCGGTGCCCGCCGCCGCCGAGGCGGAGCTCAGCGCAGCCGCCCCTTTCCTCCGGTGCCGCAGCGGAGATGCTCCCGCAAGCCCTCACGCGCCCGCCGAGCGTCCCGCAGACCTGGCGACTCGGGCTCCCTGGAGCGCGCAGCCCGGGCGGAAGCGCCGGGAGGCTCAGGCCCGCGCGAGTCTGCCGCCCCCCGCCCCGCCCCGCCCTACCGGCCCCGGCCCCGCCCCGGCCCCCGCCCCGCCGGGGACACCGCTGCCAGCTCGGTGCCCCAGGATGCTGACCCCGCGTCCCGCTCTGCTGCCTGGCGACACTGTAACGGGCGAGTAGGGAGAGCGGACCTCGGGGACGCGCTGACCACTTGAGAGTTGCTTCTAGTGAGATGCCCTCCGGCCGCTCGCTGGTCTGTCCCAATTTGTTAGTTTTTTTTTTTTTTATTTTTTGCCGTCACCTCCCTGCTTTAGTCACTGAGTCTCACTAGCAGGCTGAGCTAAGGGGTGACGAAAGGACGGTCCACGATAGTCGATAATCATAAAAGTACTGCACTCTCAAAAGCTACCCGAGAAGGTCACCTGGATTTCAAATCCAGTTGTCCAGTGTCAGTGATGAAAACAAACAAATGAGTACAAGAAGAGGACTTGCAGTTCTGTTTCCTTGTGATCCATCTCTTGCAGCCGGCAGAAATAAACTTAAAAAATGACTTTATATTTAAATGAACTGTTCCAAAGGTGTTCAGATTTAAATACCGATTGGTATGGTGTGAAAGATTAGTATTTTGTAATTAAAAAGAGTCAAATGTTTGTGATTAAGGTTTTCAAGACAGCCTTCCTGACAGTTTAAGTGTAAAATACTAGAACAAAAACTGATGTCACTATATCCGTCCATTTTCACGTGCAGGAACTAACTCTTGACTAGTGTGAAGGGGCCCAACACATATATCATCAGCTATTGCTTTGTTTTCGTAGCATAATACATTTGCATTATCTCTCAAATAATGTACATTTCACCCCCAGGGACTAGAACCGTTCAGTATTTATAAGCTCATATTGCCACATATTTTAAGTCAAAATTTTAACCCTTGACTGAGGTCGACATTAAGCGTATTTACCTACATAAAATGTATTGTAATTATTTCTGTACAAACGACGCCATAAGAGTCAGATAAATATTGTTAAAGTGCAAAAATTTAATTAACTCTGCACCCAGTTTGATCGAAAGAATAAGGTGTGTAGAAAAGTAATTGTCCAAAAAAACAAAAGGCATCATATGGAAGTGTTATATGTATTGCTGCATGACATACTAACACATTCTTCTAGTATGGATTATCTTTCTAACACTTTGCATAAATATTTAAATTTATTGAATTGCGTTTTTGAATGGTATAAAACGAGATAAAACTGTTTCTAGAAGTCAGTTCAGAGTTTAAAATATACCAAGATTAGAAATAGCAACTACAGTAAAATGTTTAGAAATTTAAAAATTGAAATCTGATGTGTAAGTAGCTGAAAAATGTATCTTGTAGATGAAAGGCAGTTTGTCTTCCTGTTACTGTTGCTTGGCCCATAGTTTTTATTATTTCTGTATTGACTTTCATGTGAGAGGAAACACTGCTTAAAAGTTTAATTTTTAAAAATAATTCCCAATTCTCAAATGGAAAGATAAAAGAATGTTGGCAGAATATTAAAGATTAGTGACTGGCTGAAGAGTAATCTGGGAATTATACCTTTTTATGTTCATGCTGTTATATTTGACAAAGTTTGGAAACCTCAGTAGTTTTACAAAAATATAATATATAATCACTGTACAATAACATCACCTATGAGTCCTTACTTTCACTTTTGTGTTATTCTTGAAGTTAAAAATTGATTTTAATACTTTGATTAAAGTCTACCAAATATAATATTGACATTCTAATATCTTCTCTCCTTCCAGAATTGGAATATACTTGAATAAGGTGGTAGTTCATTTATAGAAGTGACTGTATATCTCAGCATCAACTGATTATTTTGTATAAATTGGTCTCATCTTTAAAATATTTGCTCATGTATTTAAATTGTTCATATAAGATTTGAAACTAAAACTTTCTTTTTTAGTACTACTACTGGATTCTAAAGCACAACAGACCGAATTGGAATGGATTTCCTCTCCACCCAATGGGGTATGTATGCTCCTCATAAAATCTCTCACCATTTCTTTTTCAAAGTAAGAAACACCCCACAGGGTAATTATTCCCTTTGTTACATTTATGCTTTTAGTTCCAGATATGTTGTTTAGGATTTTGTTGTGTCATGAGACATTTAGTTTTGAGCATAGAAGGAACAGTTAGAGTTTGTGGAAATGGAAAAAAATATTCCTGTAGCTATAGTCTATGAGTTCTTATTGTAAGTGGGATAATAAGGGTCCGGGCTATAACTGCTAACTAATTACAAAGAACATTCTTTTCACAGACTCACTTAAAACCTCTTTAGTTGCTCTATCTATATTTCTGCAGTGTAATCAGTAGGTAGGTTGTGTGTGATTCTTTAAAACAGTATGTAATCTATTTTCTTTAAAAAGAGAGTTTTAACATCATGTAGAATATATTCTAACTGAAAACGTAATACGTTCAACACTATGGGATAAAGCTTGTCATAAAATATTATTTATAATCTCTGAATTTATATCATGTGTTACCTGCTGTTAGCAATCAGAAGTGATGGCAGAATATTCCATGTTACAGTAAGAGCTTCTTATAACGAATGAGTGGAAATCATACAATAAAAATCTAACAAGCTACAAGTGAATCCTAAACACTGTTGATTATTATTTTTCATATTCTCAGAAAAATACATATTATTTAAATTTCATCCAATATCCATGTTTTAGGTCTTATTTTAAATTATGAAATAGGACAGATTTTTGTTCCTTTTAGGGAGAGTGTTCTGAGGAAGAAGACCACGTCTTGTTTTTATTTAAGTTTATTTTCACATGAGGAAATCTGGGATCAAAACATGATATATAAGTGAGGACAGAAAACATGTAACAGGTTTTGCAAACAGAAAGATTGAACATTGAACTGAATTTTGGCCTATAAAAACATCATCATCAGATCAGTGTATCATGAATTGAAAGTCAGTTTAATAATGCCAAATGTGAGCAATCTGCTTAAGTATTCCAACTTTTCATTACATTCATTTTTCAGAAATTACTTTTTCCTGAAGTTATCTGTATTGGTCACAATAACTTGTGAAAAATGACAACCGTTTAACTGGTTAAATATAAATATACACTGAATTTGGGGTCAGAATGTAACACTTTCCTTGTAAGTGAACTGATTTCCATGGGTTAAATAATATACATTATAGAAAGACGTTCATGATAAAAATGAAACCCCTGTCTTACTAATGACAGTTATAACCCATATTCTACTATCCATCAATTAACATAGAGATAAAACATAGTTTTGTTTTTTCTTTTAAGAGAAGTAAACTGATATATGATTCTAGTATTTCACCCATGTAATCCAACAAATGATGAATTGTGACTGTCAATGTTATCTTGGACTCAAATGGGCATTTAATCAGGCCAGACTACCTTGAACTAACAGTTAACCTGATATATCTGTAGGAATCGACAGATAATATTAAGAAGTCAGTAACATTTTCCATATAGGACACAGATTTGTTCCTATGTGACTAAATAGCTAACTGAAAGAAATTGTTCCTACTTGTAAGTTTAAGGAGAACATTTTTTAATAAGCATCCAGTGAAAATGCAGTATCTCAATTAAGATGCCTTTCCCAACAGTGTCATTTTGAAATTGACTGAAGTCTTAGAAAGTGAGACAATAAATAAAATTGCATTAAATGTATTTATGTAGTTTCTGTTATCTCTGTTGGAGTTTTCTTGAAAATTCCCCCTCAATAATATAATTTTTAAATATAATTAAATTTTTTGTGCTCATCATAAGTAGTAAAATTGATGCCCGATGAATTGATTAAAAATTTTCAAATTGTATAAAGGCACTTTTGAGATACATTCTTTCAAAATAGTTAACCTTCATTTCTTCAAACTGAGGAATTGCACAAAGATCCACTTTATCTTTGGAGCTTTTGCTTTTAGGGGCGACATCATTACTAATTTTACTTCTATTAATAATTTTAATCCAAGTAGGAAACCAAATCTACCTGGCCAAGTGGAAGGATTTGGATATATTTGGCCGAATGCCATATAAACAGACTATACGCTACTAAGTGAGAAAGAAAAAGAGGGAGAGAGAGAGAAAAGAGAGAGATGTGCATACTGTTAACTAGTCGAAACAAAATCTATGCTAAATAAAAAGAGAAAATGAAAATTGGTTCTTTGCTGTATTTGAAGAAGTTCGCTGATTATCAAGGTGGTATAATAACATTGTAAGAAATGTTATATAATCAACACATAAGAAATATCTGAGCTAATTTATTCTCATAATTTCTCAGGACGAGTTTTAAATGTAGATATTAATATGTTACAGATCATTTAAATAATTTGATACTTTAATTACATTTTACAAAGAAAATACATTACCAAAGTGCTCATTATTTTAGTTTCCCATCTAATTTTTTTAAACAATAGTTCCAATGTTGCGTGTTCTGTGATTTTGGATTTGAATTATTTTTTTAATATTTGGGACTCTTACTGGGAAAATGAATATAAGTAAAGGACAGCTCAGTATATGACATCATAAATGCTAAGTGGACGATTTTGCAGGAACAGTAAGAAATAACAAATCACTGTTATTCTAGGCTTTTATAAATGTTAGATAAATTTATTTGCTAACAAGTAGGAGGTAATATTTGGAATTATTTTTAAACTTCTTTTTAAAAATATATGAGTTGGGGGTGATACTACAAATTGTCTCTAACATGAATGAACATTTGAAACAATTGATATTTCCTGTCAGGAAGATACATACTAAATCGTAACAAACTTGCTGGTGTGACAAGTTCAGTTCTCAGGGAAAACAAATCATTTGTACCACTGAATCTCACTTATAAATCTACATTTTTGTATTTGTGTGGCACAATGTACAATATTCAATATAATATTGAAGTAAATAATTAGCTCTGAAAATTATGGCTCCTTTCCATCTCGTTTTGAAAAGACTGAAAAAACATGGCAATACTCTTAGTAATTTCTTCCGCTTGTTTTTGGGTAACTTCCTAAGTTTCAATATGTCAGGGACATTTCAGAATGTCAACTGAGGTACCAGAAATCTTGCCATGCATTATAGTTTAAGGTTTAAATAATTATTAGCCTTAGACTGTAAAACTTACAATCTCAATAGACAATAGGGACATAAGAAAACATGTAAAACAAAATGCTATTACACCGGTAAGAGGATATGAAATTAAATGAAGTATTCAAACAGTGCAAGTGGCATACATGATGTCCCATCACCAGCAGTGAGCTGACCTGGAGTTTTCACCTTTTTCTTAAAGCCTCTGGTATTTGTCAGGAAAAGCGTTAACATCACTTTCGAACATCTGCATTTGTCATATTAAGATTCTTCAGATACTTTGTAAAGCACAATGTTCTATTTTACTGAGTAACTGACTGACTTTTTAAACATTTTACAGTGGGAAGAAATTAGTGGTTTGGATGAGAATTACACTCCTATACGAACCTACCAGGTATGCCAGGTCATGGAGCCCAACCAAAACAACTGGCTGCGGACTAACTGGATTTCGAAAGGCAATGCACAAAGGATTTTTGTAGAATTGAAATTCACCCTGAGGGATTGTAATAGTCTTCCTGGAGTACTGGGAACTTGCAAGGAAACCTTTAATTTGTACTATTATGAAACAGACTACGACACTGGCAGGAATATAAGAGAAAATCTCTACGTAAAGATAGACACCATTGCCGCAGATGAAAGTTTTACCCAAGGTGATCTTGGTGAGAGAAAGATGAAGCTTAACACTGAGGTGAGAGAGATTGGACCTTTGTCCAAAAAGGGATTCTATCTTGCCTTTCAGGATGTAGGGGCTTGCATTGCTTTGGTTTCTGTCAAGGTATATTACAAGAAGTGCTGGTCCATTATTGAGAACTTAGCTATCTTTCCAGATACAGTGACTGGTTCAGAATTTTCCTCTTTAGTTGAGGTGCGAGGGACATGTGTCAGCAGTGCCGAGGAAGAGGCGGAAAACTCCCCCAGGATGCACTGCAGCGCCGAAGGAGAGTGGTTAGTGCCTATTGGAAAATGTATCTGCAAAGCGGGCTACCAACAAAAAGGAGATACTTGTGAACGTAAGTAATATGTGCTACTCAAATTCTACTTTGCGGTTTCGCTACTTGAATATCAGGCTTTTTAAAAAGTAATAATAATTAATTTGAACAGGTCGATCTGCTTTACCAGGCTCTGTCAAATTAAGTAGACCGGAAAGGAAGCAACAGAATGGAATGGCTGCCCACCTCAGTGTGCAGTATGTGTCGGTGGTGATGATATCTGCTCATAACATTGAGTTTGCCCTGTTTATCATGTCTGCTTAGACGGAAGGCAGTGGTTGGTTGCATTTGGGCTTTTTAGGCCTTCGGAGTGGAGAGCACACAGGTCCATGTGAGCCTCGGACGACTGATGTGACTTTGGCTGGTATCAATGAGATGCCACTCCTCCCGTTCTTAAACCAGTGTTCTCTGGTGATTTCTGTAGCAGAAAAATCAAAGGTTAAGACTGCTGTTAGCAAGGCGTGATGCAAATAGATACGTTTATAGACTTTCAGATTAGCTTTCATAATATATTCCAATATGATTAAAAATTCACCCAATTTTTACTTTGTAGATTTCTGTGGTAGTGCTGGGAAAGGTGTAATTGTTTTCTGGACGAAGTAAAATTTGTGTTCTTCAGATAAGTTATTTCTGTGGAAGGGGGCCAAAGTAGAGTTAGAGCTATTGCCTGTACAACATTCAGGACTTTCCTGTTTATTTTGAAGCAGTAATAGAAAACCTATTTTCTGTAAGAATCAGTAAATCTTTGCCTTTATTTTGCAAAACTAGATTTTCTCTGACATAGCAGTGTATAGTCAAATGATCGGGCAATATTGTCTCTTTAAAAGAATGTATCATGGGTCTTCAAAATGGAAAAATGTTTTGTCATTTGTATATTCTAACAAATACAATTGTTATATTGCTTATGTCACTTTGAACTTGTAACTTATGAAAAATAACATAACCCTCAAATGAATTTATAGATTCAACAAACTACTAAGATAACTGCATGATTTCATTTTTGACAATTCCTAACTAGGTTAAGTGGGACAGCCTAACTACAGGTGTAGCTAACATTAGTGGCTATAACTGAATTTTCTTGATAACTTACTACATATAGACACTTTTCCATGTGCTTTGCATAAATGAGTGTATCTGATGAGGTAGGCATCATTATCTTGTCTACTAATTGCATCTTTGCAGAATAAATAGTTGGCTTGCAGTTACTTAGCTAATATTTATCTTAGTTTAATTTTAAATTTAAGACATTCTGACATGGGCTTTTAGCAACAACATTGCACTAGTTAATATCACGGAGCATCAAATATTCTTTTTCACTGCTGAACTTAAGTGTCTCACACATAGCATATTTACATATAAATCGCATTTCTTCCCCATAAAATTCTCATTATGGTAGAATATTTAAAGAAGTACTAACTTTAAAAATGGTTAGATCTATGACATCCTATTCAGTTATATATGGCTCTATAGATTTTGAAAAATGGCTTTTCTAAATTGAGAAGTGCTGTAAGTGTAAATTACATGCTGCTACAAGCTGAAATCATGTTTTAGATATATTTGTTACATTTTACAGTACTAAAATTAATTTCAACTGTTTCTTTCTACTTTTTCAGTGTAGCTCAAGAAATTTAAAAATTACATTTGTGTCTCACATTGTTATTTCCATTGGATGCGCTTCTTAGATGGAGTAACAGAGCAAATACATTTTTCGTATCCTGTTTGGAGATTTAAATCTTCATGCCGTAGTCTCTAAGCATGTAAAGTACTTTCAGCCCAGCTCTTTATCGGCACAGTAGCAGACACTATTCTATAAGCAAACTCTGGGCAAAATAATTGCAAAAAAGGGAGTTTCAGATCCCATTGGTGGGTATGGACGGTGGCATCCTTTCGTGTCTCCTGAAGAAGGTATCTCCCACTAGCTTTTTTTCCCATTCCTCATTGCTGATATAGTGTGTCTAGTCAAGAAGAAAATCTTGCCACCTGTATGTGTGGTCATAAAGATTTGGTGAGATTTAACGTGGCGAGTAAGCAAGGTGCTACGCCATTGGATTAGGACAGAAGTATTCCTAGGGATCTAATCGGTTGAATGAAAGATACTTGTACTGACTAAAGGAGGTTAGATTCAACAGCATCTATTATTTAACAAGTTTAAGCATGGTCTTATAGTTTATATGTAAAAAATAGCTGTGGCAGAGATGCAGATTCCTTTTGATTGTGAAATTTGAAAGGTTTACCCCAAAAAGGGAAAATAAGAAGTAAAAAGAAATTCATTTAAAATTGAATAATTAAATTTATTTGAGGAAAGACCAGGAATAACGTCAAAGTTGTACTCTTTCTTAAGCTTTCAATATTTTAATGAAAACTATATATATATATATATATATATATATATATATATAGTTTTCATTTTATGTAATTTTACTCAAATTATATCTACATTTATTTGTTAACCAAAAGCCAACAAATAGTCTGAGTTCTTACATTTAAGTAGAAAATAAATTACAAAAACCAGTTTTGAACCACAGCAAGCAGATATATTCACCATGAAGAACTATCTCCAGCTTCTTACAAATAAACAAAACAATCTTGTTGAATGTGGTACTTCAAAATTATTTTGTTTTTCAGAACTAAAATCATGTTGAGTACCAAACTTGTTGTCACTTGCAAACCATACTAACTTATCTAAAAATAAATCAAAACAGAGCCTGTCTTGTATATTAAGTAAGCTTGGAGTAGAATTCATTATTAATAGTAAGGGTTCATTTAAAAGTAGGATAAGAGGAGTCAAGGAGCCGTCTGTGGTTCCTTACTCTTGCGTTGTTATAAGTAAATTCTTCAGGCTATAGCTTTCTCCTCTTGTGGCCCTGGTGATGTTGACAAAGGAATCAAACACCTTGTGCTGAACCTTGAAACTGTATTCATTTGCAAAACACGCTTCTCTCTTTGGCGACATTCCAGTGCAATGCTGAGTGTGCTTGGCTCTGGGTTCAGTCCAGGTCTGTCTTTATAATATTCCTCCTGTTTCCTTTCACTGATTCTGTTAAAGGAGTTTGGAAGGAAATCCAGTCCCATATTGAGGAGAACTAATGTTCCGAGAAGGGATGCGGTGTGTTCCTAGCTGAATGGGGCTGGTTAGCCTTTTATATTCCAGTGTTCATGTGGGCACTGTCAAGAGCAACACCCTTTATGGTGTTTGTTATAAGAATCATGTGAAATAGGAATAATTATGGAAACTGATCACCGTTTTGATTTACTAATGCAAGAACTTTTTTCATAAACATCAAAAAATTACTTCAGTTTGGAAGCCAAAATGTGTGTAGGGTCTATTAATAGCTGGCAAACTTCTCTCTAATTCTTAAATACAGTCCTTCTACGAAAATTGCTTTGTACAGTAATTTTGAAATATATAATTCCCATTAATAGACTTTTATTATCAAAATTATTTTTAGAACATTTGCCTCCACTTGTACCGTTAGACAAATTAGCTATATTTTCTTAGATAAATGATTTATTTATGACATTATAAAAATCTGTAACATATAGAATTACATTTTATATATACAACACACATTTTATATATACACATATTTTATGAGCCAATGCATTCTTATATTTTGTTGCTTTTGTATAATTTTATTTCATTCAGAAATTAGAATGTTTGCCCCAAGTATGGACCTGGGCAGGATTTGTATGAAGATTTCACAATGTACACTAATCTTTCTTGTCACATCATTAAGAGACAAAAGGTACTTTTCTCTTTTAGTATACAAAGAAACCAAAGTTCAGAACTAGTAATAAGAGATACAATTAAGTGACAATCCAGAGTCTTAATGATCAGTTTTTGTTTTGTGCCTAGGATTCCATATTTCCTCCTTAAAATTCTATCTGGAGTTCTTCCATTAGATTTCAGTTAGTGAAGAAATAATTGCGAAGAGCTAATGGAAAATTATATATATATTATTTAATACATATATTTAAGTAGGATGACTGCATGCTCTGTTTTCCTGGGATATTTTTTTTTTACTTATTACTGCTATTTCTTTTTCCCTCAAAAATGTTCTTTCTGATCTAATTGATAAAATACATGATCATCCTAAATGTAACATGTTAAGGATATAATCCATTTTACATGCACTTCCTATAGAATACAGAAGTATGATTTGCATGCTTTAGTTACAATGCTTTATTTAATGTTTCAAAAAAACAAAGATTTAGATATTCCTTTTTTGATGATTATATGCAAAAAATTCAATCATCATTAGAAGGAATATCTTTAGTAATTGTTTTTTTTTTATTTTCCAACTGTAGATTAACAGATATGCCACCATTTTAATAACTATAACTTATGCACATGTACACTATTCAATTAAACACCTATTCAACTTACATAATATTAAAGATGATTTATGTGTTCATTGCTTAGATATTTTTGAAAATTATGTCTACAGATAAGTATATCATACTGTCAATTATAAGAACATAGTCTATAAAATGTATAGTGTTTATTAAAGAAAAAATATATATACCTGTGAGTGTAAGAAATTCAGAAAGAAAATATCTCAAATACTGGAGGGAGACACAAGGTTTGAGCTCTGCTGTCTTCCTTGAAGCTCTGTGATGCAGGACAAGCTCTCTAAACTTGAATTTTGTAAAGCAAAAAATGAGGCCAATATAAAGAGCACCACAATCGTAGGGTTCTTGTCAGAAATAAGTAAAGTAACACTTGGAAAGACCCGAAGAGTAGACTCGGGGGGACAGCACACAATCGTTGGGTGCACTTTTTTACCTTATTGTTAATAGTGCAACAAGCAGGGTGTGAGAGATGTCATAGTAATGTCTAAGTGAATATATCTCTCACAGACCAGTAGTTTAAATATCCTTCAAACCGGTTACCCTCCTGAGGTCATTTACCTCAGCAGGCATTTGAGTAAAATAATTCATAACCTCCTGTCCTTTCCACCAGTGTCCATATCTTGAAATATTTAAAATAACCTGAGTGTCCAAACTTTATTTAATTTAGGGTTTTATATTCGTTATTTTTAGCATGGACCTTCTCTTCTGCTACATCTGTAACCTATAAGGTTTACATGGCTTTAAGTAAGTTCCTAAATTGCCTACACTGACAGAAAAATTCGATGCTTCTACCTTAGATTCCCAGAGAACTGGGGTGACAAGCGTGTGCCACCATGTACAGCGTGGAAATAATTCTTAAAATATCAATCGTGCTGTATAAGAATTTAGTTTGTTTGTTTGTTTGTTTTGAGACAGGGTCTTGTTTTGTAGTTCCGGCTGGCCCTGAGCTCAGCCTCCAACTCACATCACAGCAATCCTCCTGCCTCTGCCTCCCGAGCGCTGGGATTACAGGCGTGAGCCACCACGCCCTGCACTGTGGTATGTGGTACTGGTTGCTGCTGGGCATGAGTATCCACGCCCAGTATTGTTACATGGTTACCGGGGATCGAACCGGGTCCTTGTGCTTGCAAGACAGGCGCTGGAACCACTGAGCTAAATCCTTAGCCCATGTATAAGAATTTTGAATTATCTTTAAAATAACGGTGGGTGACAGAAAATTCTACAAATGTTACTATTTAGAATTAAAGAAAATGACACAGGAAAAATAAATGGAATCATAAGAAGAACAAATGTGTCAGGTAGAATTGTAAATGATCTTTTGTTCTGTTCTAAAAATATCTTTAAACATTATGTTTTATTTTTTCACAATAAAATTATTAGTTGTAAGTATTCTAATAGTTCATACAAAGAAAGTATGAATTATGTCATGAAATTATGGGCTTTTATGTAACACTAATTTCTATATAGACCTAGGCACAGGTAAGAGAGCAGTAGTAAACAGCAAATAAGATTTACGCTAAGTAGAGTTTAAATGTGCAGAGTTACAAGGGCCAAGATTCAAGAAATACTATAGAAATACCTCCTAGATTTACATTTGCCTTTTTTAGTTGTCCATAGATAGCAAGTGCTGGTTTGTGTACCTCATATGTACCAAAGAAGCCAGCCACAGTCCCATCACAGAGAATGCTACGCTGTTCCTTCATTAGAGTGGTCCAGCTCAGAATCCCTAACCTGTAACCTGACCTTCATAGCTTGCTGTATCCATCATCCTCTATTTATGGCAAAGTCCTATGAAAATAAGCTTTCAGAATATCTTGAAAGATAATACAAAACTGGGCATTATGTTGTATGTATAATTATTTCAACACATTTGTCTCTGTTTCCTTACATTGAAACTATTTCATAAACTTAGCTATTCTCTTTTCTTTTCCTCTTCACTGAATGACAATCAGAATGAGCTTTGTTGAGCACGATCTATGTTAGACAGGCAGACAGACAGACAGACAGACTGATTGTCCATTCAGATAGCTTCAGATACTAATTACCCACACATTTCCCCCATTTTTAGGCTGGCAGGAAGTTGTTTCATCTGGCTGCTGATCATGTTTTCTACTCAGCACTCACATCTGCTGTTGACCTCATGCCCCCTTGTTTAGTACAGGTGTCAGTCTATCATAAGCACACCCATAGATTTTATTATAATGGCCCATTTCTTCACCTTGTCCTTTAAAAAGCAGAAAATCTAATCAAACATTGTTTTGTTTCACATTTACCTATTTTCTGATAATCCTACACATCTTTAAAATGTCTCTACCCCTTTCAGTGGATTTTCCTTTCCAAATACTGAAAGTGCCTACAGACAGTAACTCTGGGGGTCCTTCATATGCCTTGTGTTCTTCCTACCATTTCACCTTTTCTCCTGGTCTCCCTGCAATTCCAGGTGGCTTGCCGTAGGCTAAGAAATTCTGCCTTTCTCTACAGTTTCAAATTAAATGATGCTTGTACCTCGTTTCTTAAGCTGTTCTTTTAGATACCTATACTTTGCCCTTTCCCTATGGCAGTCCCTGCATGCTATCTGGTTATCTTCACTTACCATTTCCTTACAGAGTATTTAAGCTTCTTTACACCCCAACCTTTCAGTTTTCTAACTCCCCACCATGCAACCAAGTACAGTTCTTTGTACTGCTTTTGTTTTCTAACACATTTTTATTGAATTTCCTAAATAATCATAGAAGAGCTTAGTTGCCAAGACAAATATTTTTTTCCCATTCATACTGCTATGAAGTTTCCTGCTGTATACAGCTAGTCTCTGAATAGTCTTAACCTCTGTGAACATGAGAAGCCCACTGCATTTACATTTCCTTAGAGCATACAGCAAGATGATATGCTGACAATTACCAAATCTGCACAGCACTCTGCTTCAGATCTGAGGAATTTATTTCTATGCAATAATACATGTTTATATGTATTCATTGTCACATCTGCATTATGTCCGTGTGTCTTTGTGACTTTTCAGCATCTCTGGAAATATTTCTTCTCCTTACCATTGTGTATGTCTTGAGAAAAGGAAACATAAGAGCCTGGTAATAATTTCCAATTTAAGGAAGATTTAAAGAATATTTTTCTTCATTTTATAAAATGCTTTTTCTTATAAAAGCAGGATTTTTTGTTTCCAGATTACATGTTTTATATGTTAGTTTGAATTGGAAAGCAAACAATCAAAAAATAGAAAATCTGAAAGACATCTACTAAGCTAATGCCACTCTATACTATAAATGGAAAATTACATATATATTTTATGATATATTTATAATATATTTTATAATATATATGTAATTTTTATTATGTTATATAATATAATTCTATTTACTATACCAAAATGAATTCCTCTTATTTGAATTATACTTGTATCACCTCTGGAATTTTTTACATTCTTTAAATTATTCACATTATTTATTTATTTTACCTAGTTTTATTTTATTTTTATTTAATTATATAACCCAGCCTAGCCTTGCTCACTAAGCAGCCCAGGGTGGTTTGGAACCCATAGTCCTCCTGCCTTAGCTCCCAAAATGCTGTGATTATAAGCTTGTGTCACCACACCCAGCACATTTATTCACATTTAAAGACTCTTAGTACTTGTTTGAAGACTTTGAATGGGCAGCACACATGACCTAAGCATTTTTGTGACCTAAGTCTGTAGTCACTATTCCCAGAAGTAGACACCACTGTTCATTTGTTGTGTATTTTCCAGAGATCTTTCATAATTTTAAAAAAAATTAAAAAAATATGTAGCAATGTGGTGTGAAGCTTTGAACCATGCCACAATTTCTTATTAAGCGTTATAGGAATCATTTAAAATTAAAGTGTGTTTTACTTATCTTCAGTCATCCGTGTATGGACCAATAGTGCACTAAACATGGTAATTATTCAATAAAGAATAGAAAGAATTGATAAAAGTCAGGAGAAAATAAGAATTATGAACCTAATGTGTCTGACTTAGTTTTCTGTGATTTGTATGTCTAGTACATGACTTAAGAATATTACTAATGGACATGAACAAGTATTAGCCACTTTTTTATAACTAGTAAAACTTTGAGGCAGCATCTATTTCTAGTAGCTAGTGTAAAATAAATCAATGACTGCTTTTAATGTGATTTTTCTATACATTTCCTGTAAGATAATCATCAACAATTTCTGAAATACTGTATTCGTGGTGATTTGTGCATGATGTAGCTATTTAGTACAAATCATTTTATTTTCTTGTGAGAAAAATTTGAAACATTTTTTCTTGTGTGCAAAAAATATATGAGACAGAGGAAAATTTCAGAAAATCATTTCACTTTTCCTCACATTTGAAATAATTTCAAATTATCCTCCCATCACCTGCAAAACACTTCACACATTTGATTTGAAGGACTGGATGCATGTCTTAATTAGGAGATTCATGTAAAGTTAATGTGTGAAATGTAGAAGGTCACATGCATGTAAAATTTAAGCTTTTACATTTTAATCTGATAGCAAAAACAGTTTAACTTGAACGCAAATTAATAATTATAGCCTTGTTTTCAACACAATATAAAATGTGTTAAGAATTAGAGATTAGTTAAAAGATTATTTAACAGATTCACATAGTGTTAATTTCGAATGAGAGTACTTCCTAGAAACAAAATTTGATTAGTTCAGTTAAATTATTTGCTGTTCATTATTATTATAACACTTGCTTCCAGAAATTAGAAAATTAGAATATTAGAAAATTAGGCACCTTTGAAAGGACATGCCCTTTGTTTTATGTTTTTTTATGTGTATCACCAAATTAGTGTCTATTAATCCTGTGCTGAAGCTTTCAACACTGAATTAAAATCTCATACAGTACTTCAAGATGTAAAAGACAGCGTTTTAATGCTTTCCAATAAGAAAGGCTATAGTTTTTAACTACACATCTTACATGATCAATATGTCTGTTTTATGGAGGTAAATAGCTCTATTTTTAACCCTTTAAATGTTTCTCATATTTTATTTGTAAAGTTTCTATTTTTTACTAGTAAATGTTGGCAGAGCATAAGGATTACACTGGTGAGGTTTTGGTACAGTTGCATAACATATTATAATTCTTTTCTTCATTATTGACAAGGTGGGAAAGAAATTATGGTGGTAGTAAGTATGGAAAGTAAAATGTGTCTCAGGATTATACTAGAGTATAAGTTTATTCTGAGAAAAATCAGAATGATTTATATCCACTTTAAGCTTCTATTTTCCAGTTTTTCTGTGTTCTAGGTTCAATTTAATATTTGATTATTATCTAAATCACTTCCTATTAGATAATTATACATAATAGCATCAATTAATTATAGGAATTTAATAATGTTAAACAAATGAACCTGGTGGACATTTAAAAATGTTTCTTTATACCTCATTTCTACTTTTAACAAAGTGAAATAACTCATGTTATAACATTTCTAATTTCACTGACATTTTCAGCTGTAAGGTATTTTCAGCTTGAAAGAGTGAGAGGGCAGAGTATGCCCTTACCTCTGTGTAGCAACTTCTTTACTATGTAACTGTTTTACGGTCATTTTTGTGTTTTTTAATCCATAGTATGTTATGAAGGAATTAAGTAAAATTTTTTGAACTTGGAATATGCTTTGAAGATTATCAGAGATCATTTAGAAGGACATTATCTTTTTTGTTCTAATAAATGAGTCAACTTACATGCTCAGAAAGATCTAATACTTAATGATTGTTTCAAAAGTAGAAATTATAACTTTCTAGTTCCTTTTTCCTTTACCATCTCAGGCACACATTACTTAAAAATGTCCATGTACATAAGCATATATATAAATACATATATATGTATATGTATTTATATGTATGTATATATATGTATTTATATGTATTTATATGTATACACACATAAATACATACATATATACACATGTACTACATGTACTACACTAAAGAGGGAACAAAAAAAAAACCCTTGGGAAATGAAACAAGAAAACAATGTTTAGTTTTTATCCTTGACCCACATTTTAGCTTTCTAAGTTGCTATGCACTAATCCCTTAATTTATAAATACTGAATATTTTAAGGTTTTCTTCTCTGTGGAAATCACAATTAACAATTCCAGAAAGTCTAAAAGAAAACCTACTGTAGGCTATTTTTGAAAAGTAACATATTTAGAAACAGAGTAAAATACCTCAGTGATGCCTTTAAATATTATTTCACAAAGCAGAAAAATCATAAATCTTTTAAAAAATTCAGATATACTTATAGAATTTTCTCTCTTACATGTAATACTTCAAAGTAATTTGTCTTGAAAGATAAAAAGTAAATTTTACCTTTTTGTGTACTCAAAATATCTGATGTTTAAAATCCTAAGAATGTTAACTTTAATAGTAAACAAGTTTTAAATATTTTGAAAACTGTATGAAAATATCTTGTAAATACATGAGAACCTTGTACACCTTCTAACATTTTCAGAAAGCCAGGAATTGGGCAGAGCTAAACTTCTGCCATTTTAGTCAGGAGTTTTTGACTAGATTTCTTGTGCAAAAACTTCACCCTGTCTGACCCTGCGAGGGCAGGACAGTCAAACTACTCAAATCTACAAAACTGACCCTTAAAATTAGCACATGTGAAGCTTGAAATTCAGCCTGGGCTGGAGACCAGAAAGCACATATTTCTAGCTTAATGTTATTATTCTGGTTTACAAAAGAAGAAAACCTGTCAGGATCTTTTTAACTTTGTGGCAGACCATGAATGTTTCTTACTGTATTTAGTTGTTATTTGGAGTAAACTATATATGCAAGAGAACTATCTTTTCAGTAATGAACTTAGTTATTTAGTCATTTTCTTTGTTTCCATAGTTTTTTTTTTTTTAAGTAAGGCAGCATTGCTACTTCAGATTCAAATAGCTTTCTCACTGATTTCCAGAATAACTTACCAGATCATCACAGTGTATGTATCCATCCGTCCATCCATCTCCTGAATACAATATACTTTACCTTTCATTAATTTAATGTGTAAGTTTGTTTTTATCCTTCTCCCTCCGATACTGTCTTCACTTTCCTCCTAATGTTTCCCCTAAGGTTTTTGACCTTGGCAGTAGCTTTGAATTTGCCTACACTGTTTCTTTGAATCTTATCTTTTTAGTGGGTTGAAAATACATCTTCCTTTTTCATTGTGTGTGAAATATATGTTTACATTGGTAATATTTTATCCTTATTCTTTCCTTGCATGTTAGATTTTACACACTATGATACAGAGCTATATATATTAATAGTCAAATCACTGACCTTAATTCATAACTGTTTCATATTAAAAGTTTTCATCTAAGTATAGCGTCTTTGTTTTGAACTATAGCCCTTCATTATTTCCAGTAGAATTATTAGTTTGTATAAAAACTTATATAAAATTAGATTTTTAGCTTTAAATCAATGACAGTGTCGTATTTATTTACAAAGTTAATTTCTGAAGAGTTTAATAACAGGAAGGTTAAGTGGTAAATTTCAAAATAAAAACCACAAATGATACTGCATGGTGAAGTTTTATCATTTAAATTCTGACCTGTTTTATAGAGCTAAGACTCTGAAGCACTCTTCCATCAGTGCTGGGAGGTGATATACTCCCTTTGAAGCACTAGTGAACTGTGGCATGTAATATGAAAATTGGAGTCCTTGGTATCCTAAAGTAATTTAGTCAGCATATGTATTAAATGCATAACCAAGTAAAGTTCTTAATTTTACTTTCATAAAAAGCTACAAATGTTCTATATTGTATTTTTCCATGCATGCATGTGTGTGTGTGTGTGTGTGTGTGAGAGAGAGAGAGAAAGAGAGAGAGAGAGGAGAGAGAGAGAGAGATATGGGAAGATGGAACCCATACCCTCACAAATGCTAGGTGACTGCTCTGAGCTAACTCTTTAGCCCCTTGTGGAATATTTAAATTGGAGAAAGAAAAATAGAGACTAAGAACAAATGTCCGTGTACTAGTAATATAAATAGCTGTCGGGAAGGTGGACTGAGGGTGAATATGTATGAAGGACAAGGTAGAATACTGACATGACTTTTTTTGATCTTTACTTTTTAAAGATTTTCTGTCAGTGTATCCTCTGTTGCAGAGATACCAAAGTACATGTTATGTCTGTAATAGAGCATAAATATTCAGGAGGCTATAAATACACCTCATTTAAGCTTATGTGATACAACCTCAGTCTCGATTGACTTGTTTAAAAACAAAACACTAATGTATACCAGAATTCACAGAAAGCAAACATTCTTTATTTGTAGCCATTTTTGTTTTTCTTCTCTTCATCCTCCATTTTCTCTTTTCCTCTTTTTTTCTTTTTAATACGTCTTAATATGTAAGGTTAAAAAAAAAGAAAAACAAAGTAAGATTTTGCATATTACTGATCTGCACTGAACATAACGTACATTTTGCTCATATAAACCTAAAGGGTACAGTTATTTATTATTCATTAATACCGATACATCACAACTGACTGTCACTTGCCAGGCAGTCAAATCAGATAGTAAGCTGACATTGATTGATGGACATATTGGTGAGAATGTGCCTTGGCTGACTGACTGCTTAGGTTAGTTGAACACATATCCTCCTGGACCCAAACTTGGGAGTAAGAGATCTCCTTGGTATTATTTTTGATTTTACAAAGTTCCACGTTATCAGTAACGCTTTTGATTGCTAAGATTATTCTAGATTTTAGCAGTGTAGTTATCAAATAAAAGAAGACTGTTTGTTGGTGTGTGTGCATGCATGTGTGTATAGCTGTATATGTGTGTGTGTGTGGTGTGTGGTTTATGTGGTGTGAAAAGGATCCTGCTTGACCTTGTACACACTAACACGCCTCTACTATTGAGTTCTGCTCCGAGAAGTGATTAGATTTTTTTCTTTTTAAAATGCAGTTTCCTGGTGCCTAAGGCTTACATCCTAGAGAAAGAATTTTGATTTTGCTCACTCTGTTTTACAGAAACAGATTTTTAAATAAAATTTTATAGCTTCTTTAAAGATTTATATTTGAAGTTGTTGGAATTTTTCTTCAATGAAAATTAAGCCAATGTATGGAAAATATGGTTTTACATTTCTCATTGACCAGCTGTCAGTATGGAATTTTTTAAAAAATGGCTGCTTTATCTCAGTAAGCATAATTATTTTAGTTATTATTGGTAATTGTAGCTGACATATCCAGATTAAAGTGTTTTGCTACAAAAATTTTAGTTAATCGTTGTTTATAAGCACAATTTGTTATTTTTCTCGATGCAAATGAAACATTTAGTATTATAGAATCTTTAAATGAATACTTAATAGTTTTTATTTCAGAGTAAGAGATAATTATGACATATTTTATCCAAATTCTGTTTTTAAATTCCTTTTTTCTACTGAGGATTGATATATTTATGTATGCTTATATTTATGGACTAAGTGCAAACATGTTAGGTTATATTTTTCATAGGATAAGTAATATTACAATTTCCTTGCATTCTCAAACTTCCGATTTAGAAATCCATGTATAATTTAATAGTTTTAAATAGTCATTTTCCAGAAATCTCTTCCATGTAAATCTATTTGTAAGAACTCTTCATGATTTTCCCATGTGCATTTTTAAGACTGAAATTTGGAGTTGTATAATTTCTTTTAGATTTTTTCAAGAATCAGTAACAAATCTCCACCTATTAATATAGTCCATGTCCTGGTAGCGTGCGGTTTATTACATTGCTGTAGTACCTTTGCTAGGTATTAAATATTTTTATGTGTTAAGTTAGCAAGGGCTGTATATATCACAGAATCTGCAACCAAGATAAAGAAAATACGTGTTTTCAAATACGTGTGTCTGAAAATTATGTGAAATATTTTCGTGTAGATCTGTTTTAAAATAGGGTTGCCATATAAACAGACTAGGAAAACACTTTTTCCTGCAGACTGTATAGTTATGTGCAATAGTTGTTTACATGTTAATCATCAAAAAGGCAAAATATTTTTATTTTCCATTTCAATTTATACTATGAGATTATCTAAGGAGTCATTTCCAAAGTAAATGATGTATTTTCATTAAAATAATATTGAGAAACTGAGATAAAGAGTTGAGCATTTTCTCGGCTGACATGATGTTTGCCTGTCTGCCTGCATTCTCTCCAATGGGCAGCAGAGACACAGTTGTAAAAAAAAAAAAAAAAAAGATCTGTGGCAAGGTTTAGCTAGCCAAAAAGGGCAAGAGCTGTGTTTAAAAGGTAGAGAATCCAATCGATGAAAATGTCTGCCTCTGTTAGCACCAATAAAGCTGAAGGCCACTGGGAAGCTCAGAGAGGGTCTTTTGTTGTGGAGATAGAAAGAGACCCAAACTATGACACTCTGAGGGGAGCAGGTCAGCCTGGAAGATCATCCATCTTCTTCAGTGGCAGCTTTCTGTCAGATTCTCACTGTTCAGCGGTAAAACTGAGCTTCTGCTGTTGACACCAACCAAATCTCAGCCAAGTGTAAATGAAGCTAATATTCATTGACCTTATGCATAGCAAATGAAACCTTGTGTGTCACTGGAGGAATAATGTTATCTGACACTTCAAAACAGTGAGTGATGGGCAGAAATGGGGGGTATAAATTGTGTTAGTCAAACAAGTGCAGATATGTCTTTTAACCACCCTTTATTTTTAGTTGATTTTCACTTTGGATTTGGACTGATAACATTTCAACACAAATTTAACTATATGTGTACACAACACACACACACACACACACACACACACACACAATTTACATGCAAGACCTGACTGTATAACATAAGCTTTCATTTGCCTTCCCTCAATCTCTAAATTCTGTGTCTAATCATAGAAGGAAGATTTCACATCTGCTAATAAGAGCTATAAATTTTAAAGACAGTTTTTTACTAGTTTACACTCAAAATGTAATGAAGCAGAATATATTTCTTTATCATTATTAAAAATGGAATAGTCTTAATAGAAAGACAGAAATACTCTATTTTATTCATCATATTTAAAAGATTGTCTAAAATATCTTTTTAGTTAGTTTATGCCTACTGCAATAGCTTTTCTTAGTCTCTCATGATTTTCATATCATCCTTACCATTTTAATCATATGTTGTACGTTTTTTAATTTGAAGGAATTTTCATAAGTACTTTAAAGCAAAAATCTCCCCAAAATGAAAGTTAAAACCTGAAAATTCTCACAAAAATGAAGATTAAATGTTAAAATGTGTTCCACAAGTACCTATTACATAACTAACAGGAAAATAGCTGGTATATTCTTTAGTAAATATATATATTCTTTAGTAAAAAAGTATATATTCTTTAATAAAAAGTATCATCAGTGACAAAAGTAGAAAAATAGCTGGATAAATACGATACAATGACTTCAAAGAATGTGAGAAGTTTAAAAATTAGAGGAAACAATAAAACAAAGTATAGCACGCAATGTTCAAAGGGTTTCATGGAGCGTGATTATCTGCCATGGTGAATTTCATGAGAATCACCAGCGCAGATCTGCGTCTAATTGACATCAATCACATCTCAACTGATAATAAACAGTTGTAAAATTTTGGGAATCTGTGCATTGATTGTTGTTCACCTCATCAGTCTTGTTTATTTGTACTTATTAAAGGAGAGAACATGGTTTTTGTTCTACTGAACTTGAAAAGACAGCGTCTGATTGGTAAGATATTTTTCTGCTCAGTTCTCCTTGACAAGTAACTGAAATCAGATGAGATCGTGCACAAAGTTTTCTGCTGGCAATATTCATGAACCTAATCCTACAAAGACTGTAAACATATGTTTAGTCATTTCTTTTTTCCTCACATTTGCTTGAACATAACACCTTTCTAAGTAAAATTCTGCTGCATAAAGACCAAAGAAAGTTATCTCTGTTCGTAGTAAATTCTCTGCATTTGGCTGTCTGTTTCATCAACAGCGTATCCTATGCAAGAAAAACATGAAAATTGTTGCATGCATATATCTATATCCATATCTATAGATATAGATATGGATATAGATATATATCTGGCAAGTATTTTAGTTGTAGCTTTATTTATGATTTCTCTATACTATCTGCACATAAAGATATTAAGTTTAGTCAAACAATTATCTTTGAAGCAGTAACCTGACAATGAATAACTTAATAAGCACCTTTGTTAAGTGATGCTAGTGGATTAAATTGAGCTGATTTTCAAACCTTTTGAATTACAATAGTCTATACAAAGTGTACTATAGATAAATCCTATGGACACAAATACGTGTGTCTATTTGAAAATGGTAGGAGGTTCCTATGCACATGAATAAATGACCCAGACAATCTAGTTTAACTCTTCTCCTGAAGTTTTGTGAAAAAACTACCTAACATACAGATTTTTACTCTGTGTGTGTGAATTTTTACATTATTTTCTCATAAATTATCTGAATTTCTTCAGAAATCTCATTGAAAGAATTTCCATAATAGACAGAAAAAAGAAAAAAAAAAGAACTCGTTACAAGACTGTGGATTTTGCTTCATGGAATACTGGTTAATGGATTTAGCCAGGTGTTTGACTCTAAATTGAAAGACCAATTGTACTTTATGTTCTGCATAAGTCATATTCAATTAGTAACAGTGAGGTTTAAAAACTTAAAATGCATTTCATGCTGCTGTGAAGTTTCAGCCCCTTTGCCCTCAGAGTTTTCAGAGTCCATCCGCCTCAGTCCTGCTAACCCAGTATAGAATTTTTTAATGAGAGAGTTTTCCAGTTCCTTTCTATAATTACTCCTCACTGAATCACTACAACTAGTGGTGTCATCTTACCTTATTCTTAGAAGCATTGTTTGGATGGAAACTTCCATGATTAAGATGCTACTACGTATCATTCATGTACTTTTATAGCAATCATTGAGATAAGTTACTCAAAATTGCATAGATACTACTTTTGCAGTACAAAAGTGATTTGTGTTTAGATTTTGGGACAGTGACAATCCCTGAAATAACTAGAATTCTTAGATTCTAATAAGAAGTTACACTCACATAGGGTCATAGTTTGAGAAAAGATTCCAATAAATGGTTGTTAAAGATGTCTGTACAAGTCACTAAAATTTGGTATGAAGTGTAATTTGACTAGAGCAGTTCTTAAAATGTTTCAGTCAGACTGTGGAATTAAAAGACCCTATTCAAAGCAATTGCAATTATTACCTGTACAATAATAATTATGAATTAAAAGGGAATATTTTGTCATAATTAGTGTTTATTTAAAGATGTAGGAATAAGAAATTAGTATAATTGGTATATAAATATAGATATATACATAGATATATATTTCCAAAAATAACATTTCCATTTGTTTTAAATAATTTAAGTAAATCTTTTATTTTTGCTTTTGTTTTTTATTTTTAAGCTTTCGCCTGAGAAATATATCAAAACAGACTTGACATTTATTATTTTATAATAAATGATACTTTAATGCATAATATGTAGAAGTGGCATCATTTTATTTTTAAATATAAAATAACTTATTTTACATTTATCCCATTAAAGGGAAAAAATCTATTCTTTGGCAGGAATTATCTAAACTTTGTTAATATATACTGTTAGGCTGCATCTTCAAGGAATAATTAATAGGAAAAAGTAAGAAGCTGTATTCAGCTTTGTATGCATTCTTTTTTTTTTTTCTATTTAAAAAGTAAAGTAGAAGAGAGATTTTTGTTAGCATAATTAATTAGAGGATCAAGTGAATAGTGCTATTTTTAAAAGAGCCACAGAAGTTGCTGTCTCTCCTCTGTTTCAATGGAGAAGGAAAAACAAATTCATAGTTCTGATGTCTGCTGTGATCCTCTCTTCTTATTGAGGCAGCCAGGGAACAACACAGAGTGGCTGAAAAAGTAACCGTCCTTTTGAGGGTGAGGTGGTTTTGACTTCTGCTCCTTACTGTGCAGTGGGAGTCAGATTCTTTGAGAAGCTTAACTGGTGTTTGCCGTGAGGAAATAGGGCCCGTTTTCTGTTTCTATATGTGCAGATCTCTATGTGTAGATTGGCATTTACTCCCTACTGCTTTGTCAGCATAGCTGTGACTTTCTTTGACATAGTCAAACAACCCTGAGATGAAAAATTGAGCATAAAAATTACCTTCTATAGAGCAGTGGACAATAGCATATATATTTTTAATTTAGAATTTATTATATAAAACTATATATTTAAATTTTATATTATGCCATTTTATATTTAATATCATGTCTAACACTGGATGAGTCAAAAAGCAAGTACAGTTCAGATCTGACATTTTCAGTTTTAGGTTTTCTTTCTCTGAAACCATGAAGAATTTAAGTTTTGTTCCAGTTTTAAATGACTGCAAGGTAACGTAGGAAGTAATATACTAGAAAAACAAGTTATTTTTTTCTAATGCCCTTAACATTTTGCTAGTAACTCCTCTTCATTTCTCACCTTTATACCTCCTCCTGTCTGTATTTATAGTCATAAATTTAAATAGGTGATTCATAAACATACACACAAACATGATATAGAAAAATGTTCTCGGATTATCAATGTCTACAGTAAATCCTTTTTCTTTATCTTTTTCCTCTGTGGCTTGGGAAATTGTTTTAGATTTCCAGCCTGTTTGGGCTTTGTTCTCTGAGATCTGCCACTGCTCTCTTCCAGGAGACATAATGCTTTTACAAGAGGTCGACATGCTGCAATATTTTCCTTAGTAAGATATGTTTTGCTATTTAAATTTAGGAAATTTCCAGTGTACTTTTTCTGCCATTGTCAGTTGCCTGTTTTGTTTGTTTTGTACATGTTGTTATCTTATGAAGTTTTCCAAGTGAGGATGACACTAAAGTTTCCATTTAAACTTTAGTACTTATAATGACCTTTGTTGCTCTCCAGGTAGCAATGCATGGTTCTGGATCTGTATAAACCTCCGGAGAGCTAGAGTCTGGTGGAAAATGCTGGGGAGACTTCTCTCCTGGGAGTATACTCAATGGGACTGCAAGTCCGACTAGGCTATATTTAAATATTTCTGACAATTTAAATTAGGACTCAGATTTAATGCATTCTCATGGCAGCAAAGAAACAGAAAGGCATGTTATATATAGAGAATTATGAATTTTTTAATGCTGCATGGAAGTAGAATATCAAAGGCACTAAACACCTGATGGAAAAAGATCGATGAGGTCAATTCATTTCCTTTCAACAAATGTTTCTCAAGTGCTTTTGTGTGTTAGATAATTAGGATAAATTTTGGAGAGAAATAAACTTGTAGGAGTTCATAGATTACCAAACCACTTCAAAATAAAAATGTTTAACATAGCACTGTATTTTTAAGCTCCATTTGGGGAACTGCATTGTTCTATGAAATGTTTTTTCTCTTTAAAATGTCAAATTAAATCAATATCGTGAATAACTTGTGTTAAGATTGCAGTTTTGTTACCTACTCTGGGTATGTATGAGGACTCGTCCCCTCCTTTGGTCAGACCATTTGGTGGTGACTTACAGACACTGTGACAGTTCACTTCTAAAGACTGTAGCATGCTTCTTGACCTAAGAGCACTCTCCAATATAAACACTGTATTTAATTCAAGCTCCCAAAACTTAACATTCATTTTAAAATGTATCTGAATATATGTCCATTTGTTAATTTCCCAGTTGTGCAAACTGTCCTTCATAGTTGATTTTTTTTCCTTAACCTATGATCCAGTTAAGAATCCCATCTTTGTTTTGTTTCCATATTTCTTTCCTCCCCTTTTTATCTGAAAGGCTCCTTCACATAAGACAAAATGAAACAACAAAAACTAGAACATTTATCACATAGAATATGCCACACTCTAGATATGCCTGGCTATCTTTCTCCATTACCTTATTTCATTGAAGCCAGTTTTTTTGGTAGACATCAGTGTTGTTGAGGTGGTTTACTTTCTGTTGAATCATAGCATGCTACTTTGTCTTTATATTTGCACAGCTAAATAAGTTGACTTTGCTAAGATTTTGCATACTAGGTCTCTATGAAAGATTAACTAGCTTTAATGATACTTGGTGGCACTATGATTTCTCAATTTCCTGGCACTCTTTTGCCCAGTGTTTTATCATTCACTGAACATAACAACTGGAATCATTTACTGCATGATCATTGAAAAATGTTGATTTTCTTTTCATAGTCTTTCTACATATGTTTGTATTCTAGTTCATTTATTCTAGCTTTTGTTTTATTATTACATCTCTTCAGCTTTATTTTCATAGATCCTTTATAATAAGTGAATAAGAATTTCAGGAAATTTTTGAGACATTTTCGGTACAACATTCCTCTGGTAAAGTAATTAAATAATCTTTAAGGACAGTTTTTCTTTTAGACTAAAAATACAGCTCTCAGTCCCAAACTACCACTAAATTAGCTTTGTAAATGGACAAGTTACTCTACCTTTGTAGCCCTTCACCTCTGATTTAAGAGAAGGAAATATTTACAGTATCTTTTTGTAGACATTATATATACACCAAGTGATCTAACAGACATATAATACTTGCACATGGAAAGTGGACAGTAAATATGCATAAAAATTAAATGATGCTTATAAAGCATTTAACACACTGTTGAGCACATAGTAAGCAATCAATAAATGTTAGCTACCATCGTAATTATTGTAAAAATTGCTTTCTGTGTTTGCATTTTAATAGATGTGGCTGGAAGTGATCCAGAAATTATATTGATTTGGCCTCCATAAAATCTCTCAATCTATTGTATCAGTTTCTTTCCAAGTATGGCCACTACTCTAAGTCTTTTGTGTTTTCTGTCTTAAAGAATATCAGTAGCTTCTGAATTTGTTTTCATTTGAACTTCTCACCAATACTCTTTTTGTGTGAGTCTTTAATTACACTATGTGAATCTTTAATTACACATTCATTAATTACTCTCTTAGAAATATATCAGTTCTTTAGATATTTTTCAAGATATTCCCAAAGATATAATTGAAAATCACTTCAAATTTACCACTACTTATCTTTTTGCTTGTCATTAAGTGTCACTGAATTATTTGAGATATCTTAAATCTTTTATTTCTCATTGTGATTTTTTTTTTCTAGTACTGAGGATTGAATATGGGACCTTTAAGGCTGGCATAGGTACCACTGAGATAAATCCTAAATCCTTGGCCCTGTCCTTGTGATTTTTATGCATTGTGCAATTTTCTTCCTGGATTGTCATCTCTCTCTCTCTGGCAGATTTTGCTAAGCTCTGTACCCCACCCTTGCCAATCCAAGCCAACAATCACGCTAGTCAGACAGGTTTACAGTGTGAATCAACTTTATTGAAACATGCTCCTTTAGATTATAGGTTACTAGGGAATAGTGTGTAATGATATTCCTCTACATCCTTTGCATTTAGCACCTTTCCTGGCTTAGCTCCTAGAAGAGAAATGATTATGCATATAAAAGAAGTTACTCAGTTATCTTCTCTACAGCAGGAAACAGAGATTATATTTTCTTATCCACAGTGCAGTCAAGTGCCAACAAGTAATTTTGATAATGATAATTCTGATGATAATAGGGATTCTGTTCAAGACAAGGAAATGTCTTTTGGCTTTGGAAAAGGAAATAGTAGCTTAAAGGTCCAAGAATAGAAGACTGTATGAATATCTATATAGTGATATGTTTCAGACTCTCAAAACATGGCATTAAATTTCTTAGCTGCATGGAAAACTCTTCATAATAGTAGACTAAGTGGAAAAGAAATCCAGAAAATTTTGGAATAGCTTTTATAAGGAAAAAAAAGTATGTGACATTGTTAGCGGGAATCATCTTTATCTAGTGCCGTTGTATGACCATGTATTTGTTTTTTCTGCATAGATCATATGTTACTATATGTGTGTACCCTGTCCCTCTAGCTAATTAGCACATAGAACTTTAGAGTACAGAGAGGAGTGTGGGAGCAGTGTGTGGCTCAGCTGTCCCTTGTTTTCCAGTCGTGTTAATATGTGATATACAAGTTCTAGTGTTAAAAGTTTGTAATCAACAAACATAAGATTATTTGTTTGGAGAAATAACTGCATAACTTCAAAAATACAATCTGAACCAGTTTAGTAGATGTAATACTACAAATGAGAAGGAAAACAGGATGTGAGAAGTTAAAATGCACAAAACACTTCATAGTCATGATCTCTTTCTCCTTGATGAATGACATAGAAATAGGTTAAACACACTTTGATAAATAAAATATATACATTTCTGTACATTTGCCTATGTGTGCACATACATGCACATATAGTTTACTCTTTTATAGTACAAATCTTGAGCTATAGCTATCACTTATAACCAATTGCACTTTTACAATTGCTTGCATTGTTTTGGAAAGACAATAAAAATTATCTATAGAACAAATTCCACAATTATAACATGAACTTGACAGCTTTTGTGATTTAGTTCTTCAAAGATAATTATGTCTTCTGTTTAAAGTTTTATATAAATATATAATATATATTATATATATATTATTTCCAAAAAGGAAATAAAATCATATAGTAATAATCATAATCATATAATTTAACTATAAGGGAATAGCTACATTTTTACAGTCTTCTTGAATGCATATTGTACATTACTATTTTCTATATATATGGATTTTGGTGTTTGCAGCACAGCAAATCTTTGATGGCTGATATTACATAACCAATATCTCAGGATTTCTTAGCTTTATCAAAAATATATTCTAGAAAATTTCTATGTCACTCAGCAGGTTGGTTCTAAGGAATTAACACACTGATTTCATACTGGACAATAGGAAATGTTTTAGAGAGATCAGCCATCTGTGAATTGTATAGTGGAATCTAATTAAAGCACAGCAGCGAGCCCTACTTCATTCTGTGTAACTCCTGGAAGATCCGTCTGTCTCTCTCTCAGATACTCAAGACACAGGGTTAGAATTTCACAGGACCCCATAGCATTATGTTTATTGAGATTAGTAGACAAGCTGCCCACAACGTGTGCTTTCCTACCCCGAGGTACACCGTCATACTATTGCACATGGCACAGCCTCTGTCACAAAGGCACCTGCTCCCAAATCTGCCTTCTTGCCCATTGTATGAAAAGTAAACATTTACCATTTGTGAGAGGTTTTATAATGTAAGACAAATATTTTGAGAGATCAGTTTTAAAGAACTGTTCAGCTAAATTTTCTGAACTTTATATTCTTGATAAAATTTGATTGATGAGCTCATATTTCTGTGAAATTCTGACTAGAATTTGAGTAGTGTTTGAAAGCACCCACATCAGGAGAAATGATCATCTGGGGTCCTTAGAAAAAAATGATGGCGGTATCATTAAATTGGGAAAGGAGCAAGATAGAAAGCTGTGAGCAATGTGAAGGATTTCAGAACTCGCGCTGGGAAATAAAGACTTCCAATTGTGATAACATGAGTGTTATCATGCTGGTTAACAAATGGAGGTGCACTGAACACAGGAAGTGGACAGACAGTTACGGGTGAAAGAAAAAGAACAAGAACACTTTATTATAGAATTCCAACGTGATTATGTTTTCCTCTAACTTCTTACTGTATTTCCTACTTACTTGCTCTTTCCCTTTCCTTTTCTTTCTTTGTTCCTCTTTTTCTTCTATTCTTCCTTTCTTTCTCTTCCTATTTTATAATTTTCTTTCTCTCTGTTCTTTTTTCTCTTTCTTTCTTCTTCCTATTTCTTTTACTTTTTCTCCCTCTCTCTCTCTCTTTCTTCTTCATGTATTTAACTTAATAAGAAATTGCCAAACAGTTCTTCAATGAAAACAGTTTTACATTCCTACAACATGTATTATAGACCTTCAAGTCCTTACCAACATATAATATTAAGTCTCAGTTTTAGCCATACCAGTGTCTGTGTACTGATAGCTCATAAAGTTTGCATTTCTCTGATTATTGATGATACTAAGGATCTTTTATTGTACTTGTTGGTCTATTATTATCTTGTTTTGTACACACATATCTGTTGCAAATAATGTATTGACTTTGTAAACTTGAAGGTTAAACTTTGTTTCAATACTAGAGATTAAATCCAGGACCTTCTCGGGCTGGGGATTTAGCTCAGTGGTTCTGGCTCCTGTCTTGCAAGCCCAAGAATCCGGGTTCAATCCCCCAGTAACCACTTACTATACTGGGCATGGAGACTCACGCCCAGCAGCAACCAGTACCGCATACCACAGTGCCGTGTTAATATGACCATAGGTATATTCATTTAAAAGGATAACAGCTACTTAAAACTTATTTATAATTTTAATGCCCATTGTACACAGTCCTTGATAATTCAAATCCAAACAGAGGAAATTATGTGTTGAATTATAAGTTGAAAGAAAGTAAGCAATAAAAAGTAGTTTTTGTAAGCTGAATAATACATACTATATTTAATTAAACTAGAAATTAATAAAATGGTGAAGGACACATGGACTTACGCATTATTCCTTTATCAGGTTATATGTGTTTTAATACTTTTTCTGAAACAAACTGAAGATTTCTTAATATGATTTTTATTTTAAAATGTGTTTTTAAAATCTAGGATATTTGCCTTATTCTATAAGGCAAATAAGTGGCTTCTTTTGGTAATGTGTTATTAACACATGCATTTAATAATTCTAACAACCAATAGTAATGTTAAGAAATTAAATTAATTACAAATTATACCCGTAACTGTAAACCTTAAAATCACCATACTGGCATAATTTATCTTCATACTGACCGTGACGGGTCAATATATAAAATTGAGCAAGGCCTTTATCTATCTAGAGTACATAAAGAACTGATATATTTCAAAAATAAGAAAAATCCTGGTTAGTGTTGTTCTTCTTTAATCTCAGCAAGGCTGAGGGAGGAGGATCACAAATTTGAACCCAGGCTGGGCAATTTAGTGACTTGGTGAGAACTTGTCTCACAATAAAAACAGTGTAGTAAGTGAGAAGGTCCTGGATTTTTTTTTTTTTTTTTTTGAGACAGGTTCCAACTCACATCACAGCAATCCTCCTGCCTCTGCCTCCCGAGTGCTGAGATTACAGGCGTGAGCCATGACGCCCAGCACTATGGTATGTGGTACTGGTTGCTACTCGGCGTGAGTCTCCACGCCCAGTATGGTATGTGGTTACCGGGGATCGAACCTGGGTCCTTGCACTTGCCAGATAGCCGCCGGAACCACTGAGCTAAATCCCCGGCCCAGGAAATTATTTCTTAATGGCAGCAGAAACCAATAAAATACAAGTGGCAAAAGAGAAGTCACCTTTTGCAGACCCTTCAGTAGTTGCTGTGAAAAATTAAGGACCACCTGCCACGTTGGATTTTATAAGTATGAGTGACACAGAGTAAATGCCAATATGTTCATGAATAAGTAAAAAAAAAGAGCTTTTCTACAGTAGCACAAACTTTCCAAAGGAGTTGAAAAACAAGGCTCTTCTTTGCTGGGTGAAAGTTATCTGCTATATAGAAAATGCTCCTGAATGAAACATTTGTCCTCAAATTCCTTTTACTCTGCTGTGAAGTTCTGCCTGTTACCTTAGCTGGAATAATGTGACAGTTTTGTAAGGATGAAGAGAATTTTATCCTTTTTTTGTTCCAGTAGCTTCTTGAAGCAACGTTTCCTTGAATTTCACAGTCCTACCTGTTTTTAGCAGCTCTAATTTCAGACTATCACTTTCCTGGAATAAAGGGTAAGAACTGATATTCTCATCTACTTGATGAAAGAATATTCAAGCAGTGCAATCCTAGTAAGAATGTGTCTCACTAATGAAATTTCTTTCTTCATACACGTTGGAAAAAAATATGGTTCTGCTTCTTGTTTATCAAAATGGATTGAAGAATCTGATATAATTCAAAAAATTGCTTGTATTATGGCATTTTTGCCTTGATTATTGGAGATTATTCACAACTCATACTTTTAGAAGTTCTAAATTAAGTAAATTTTTTTCCCTTTACCAAAATATTTACTCTGTGCTGTGACAACTCTGAAGAGCAAATATTATGACCAGTTTGATTGAATTTGATTCATTTTACTTTAGTATTTAATTCTCAAAGTTTGACAAGTTTAAGTAAAATTAATAATAGCCATTTAATGTTAGATAAATTGCTATCCATTTTATGACTAGGGCAAGGAACCTAGATTCTTAGCCTTCAACAAAGGTGCTTCAGATAATAACAGCAGTCTGTTAAAGTCAAAACAAAAAACTTCTATAACTTTTAAACTCATGTGCAAGCAGACTGTTGCCATGAAATATACTAATTATAAAGACATTTGTAATAGCACTGAATGATAAGATTTCCCAGCATCTTCAAATTTCTTTCTTTCTCTTCCTTTTTTTTTTTTTTTTCTTTTTGGAGAGAGGGTCTCACTTTGTAGTTGAGGCTCACCCCATACTCACTATGTAACACAGGATAGCCTTGAACTCACACCAATCTTCCTACCTCTGCCTCTTGAGTGTTGGGATTACAGGTATGAGTCACCATGCCTGCACTGTGGTGTGTGGTACTGATTGCTGATGGGCGTGAGTCACCATGTTGGCATTGTGGTGTGTGGTTACCGGGGATTAAACTTAGAACTTTGCACTTGCCAGGCAGATGCTTACCAGGCAGAGACCAGAACTACTGAACTAGTTAAGTCCCAGCCCTAGCATTTTAAAATTTCAGGACTTTGTTATATAAGTTAGTTAATTAGTATAGTTATATGTTAAATAGAGCCATGTTGAGATACTGAGTACTGGCATTTCAAGATCACTTATAAGGTCCTTTTCTTGTTATTGCAGTGTACCAACTAAGCAGACACTTTTGTAATCATTCATACCTATCCATTAATTCTTTCTTTTGAAAAGTCCTGATTTAAATAATATATCCTTGCCTTCCATATATACCTCATAGCTCCTTTTCATATGAATTATATTTCCAAATATAATTACTTCTCTCACTATATCTTTGCCTATTTCAGCTTTTTAAATAAGAGCTGCTGTTATATAATCTTATCTAAAATTAAACTGATATAAGTGTAACTGATAAAGGGACCACTAACAAAAAGTAACTGTAACACCTTTAAAGTTATCAAATTGCATCTTGATGCTCGTATTTAACAGTAACAAAGTGACTAATAACATCGTAGAGTCAAATTTCGAGTATGGGCCAGCAGCTGCTTCCATTTAGATGTGGAATTGCTAGTTAATAAATGCGTACATTTGTGCATTTATTAGAAAATTGAACCCGAAAGTCATAAGCTACCTCGTTGTTTAGTACACACCAAACCAGACTTCGGCAGAAGTCTCACAGCAGAGCACAGAATCCAGTATTTTAGATACTGAAACAACACACTGAACTGTAACAGAACCGAGCCTCAGAGTGGTGGCTGCCTTTTAAACCTGTACGGAGTGGGGCTTTGTGCACCTCTTTCTCTCGCTGAGGCTCCACTGTCACTGTCGCTAATGAGCGAATCGTGCTTGTTTCATTTGTCTCCTATGATGTTGTAAGGACTCTGTTTGCTGCTGGAAATCAAACTGGATCTTAAGTCCCAGTGTTTTTAAACTGAATTTGCTGCTGTGGGCTGGATATCTGGGAAGTGAAAGAGCAGTATGGAGTCTAGTTCAAGATCTGGCCTCGATAGAGCTCTGGGAATGTCCAGCTTTTGGACTAACTGACTGACATGCCGTCTCCCCTCAGTCACCTCCTCGCATATCACTCTGCTTTACCGCAATAGCTTTCTCTCTGTTTGCATTTTCTGCTTCCCGCTAATCCATTGTAGTCAGGGGAGTCTTTTTAAATGCATTTCTTATCTTAACACTATCTTTTAAGAGCTTTCCGTAGCTTTCTGCTCCTCTCAGAATAAACATTTCTGAACTGCTTTTGCTGCTCCTTCTGCCAGCCTGTCTCTTGTTTCTCATCTACTTGGATTTCCCACCTCTGCCTCTGCAGACCTGTGATCATTGCTTTAGGTAGATTATGATATTTTTTTTCCTCTGCTCTTTATCTATCTGTCTGTTCATCTGTCTCAGTGTTTCTGTCGTTTTGGACATCTCTTACATATTCTGTAGTTTCTATCTTACCAGAGGACATACCACTTCTGCACGTTCCTATAGTGATCCTATTTCCTAGCACATAATGCTTCATTAGAATTGCTTGTTTGATTAGTGGCTTTCTGCAGATTGAGAGTTCTGTGGAGAGCAGGAAATGTCTTCCCTTCCCCATGCTTAGCATAATTTGTGTAAGAGAAGTACTCAGCTATTTGTGGAATGAAGTAGTAATGACCAAAGCAAAGAAGTGCTATACAGTAATAATCCAGGTGGGTCATGATTAACGTTGGAGATAGATGGACTGGAATGTGAGTTCCAAAACAAGAAGACATACAGCCTGATTAACTTGATGGGAGAAGAGGGAGACGAGGAAGTACCAACTCATTTTGCTCTTGAAGGGATGAAAAATTTGAGGTTTCTTTTTTCTGTTGAGATTTGAAACAGGATACGTAAGAGAAGGGATGGTGGTAATAAAAATAGTTTGTCAACTTTAATCTATATAGTACATTTTTAGCTTTTCAAAGTTATTTTTATAGGTTTATTTCAAGTAAAATTAATTTCCAAGCATATCAGCTAGGATCATCGAAGAAATTCTGTAGAAACACTTTTTGAGGAATAAAACTAATGTTTCTAAAAAAATTATAGATCCTTTGTGTTCAGTGTTTTAAAAATCTATCCATTAACTTTCTTTCTTTTTTTCTTTTCTTCCCCCCCCCCTTTTTTTTTCTTAGCTAAGAGTAGAATCATTACAAAGATGTGTCTCAGGTTAGAAGAAAAGCTGCTCTCTATTGGTAGTAAATCAAGGTTTTTATCTCTAACATGGCCAGAGATGTGGTAGTAGAAGGACTGTGGGCTACTTGTCTGGGAAGCAAAGACCTCTGAGGAATGGAGTTAGTGATGAGCCTGTAGGAAAGAAAAGTTTACTTGCATTCGAGAGTCTGCTTCAAAGGTGGAAGGAGACAGCCAGTGAGTCAGGGGCCCTCACACTCAGAGTTTCTCTCAGGATTGAAGATTTCCACGGGCCTACACTTCCCCAAAGGAGGGGCTTTTGTTTTCTGGTGTGCCTTTTATCTTTTATTTTTGTTGCAATTGAGTGGTATGGAAACACCTTGCACTTCTATCTTTATAAGGGAAGGACAAGAATTTACACAAAAGGAAACGAGTTCCATATGTTTCTGTGGGTAGCAGAAGCATCCTCTGCCTTCTTTTCTCACACACTGTCATGACTAGGTGTGCTCTCAGGTGATCCGTGTTGTTTCTTTTATTACCAAACACCAATACTGAACTAGTATATGAAAACGAAACCAAAAGAATCTGTCCCCTGATTATCAGTGGCGACGGCGTGGCATGTTCTTTTGAGTCTGTTCTCTGTCTTTCAGACTTAACTAATGATGGAATGACTCCTCCACCTATTTCTTATCTTCCTTACTCTGTATACATAAAATATGTTTGATGATGAAGTTTCTATAAACCATATAGCTAAAAGACATAACAATGGAAGAAATCTAAAGTCCTATACATTCTTTTTTCTTTTTGTGTTGATGAAGGTAAGGGTGGAAGCCATCATTTTGCTTAGTTATCTCTAGAAATAGTTTCTTAGTTCTTCTAGATTCTGAAAATGTGAATAAAAATAGAGTGATACCCAGTTTTATGTGCATTACTGTTAAAGGTAGAAAAATGAAGCAGAGAAGTAACTTGAAATATAAGTTGTGTCAGTTTAGAAATCTGTTCTTTATTACTCTTTTTCTTTCACTGAATCTTTAAAATCTATAATTGCTCTGTAAAGGGTAGTGAAGATTTTATACAGGATTTTTTTTTTAATTTCTTAGTTTTTATGAGCCTGCATTGTGTTGTTTTATTTTGACATTACATGGCAAGTTACACTTATTGAAAGATGTGTTTGGTGTATTTCCTTCCACTGTAAAGAGTATAATTATAACTCTACTAATATAACATACTGAACAAATTAAGTTTAAGTAGACCAAACAATAGAAGGGAAAAGAGGTTAATTTTCAGATGAATTTTTAATTGATGTTCTCTTAAACTTTAAAAGGAGTTTGTAAGTAGATACTTTCAGACAATTAGCAGAACAGTTTATATAATGAGGCAAATAAATGTTTGCAAAAAATATTGGCGAATACTCCAGAAATGTCTGTATGTTTGGGGAAAAGCAATATTAATTTTAAAATACAGCATTCTTTTCTGTGTTATAATAACAGTGGCAATGCTAATGTTAACATACATGTACTGCCATATGTAACCAATACTTACTGAGTGCCAAAAACATGCATTCTTTCAAGTCAGTCCTCCCAGCTATCTTAATTAAGAGGGTTCTGGGTTATACCTCTGTTACAGATGAGTAAAACCCAGTGGTTTCCTCTTCGTGTTCTACTGATGAGTAAGTGTTTGGCTTGATCGCCTGCAGCCCTGTCCAACTGTCTCCTATGATTTTTAAATTGATACTTTTCACAGTGAGCAGTTTCCTTTATTTTTGTAAATAAAATTGCAGTGTACATACGTGTACATAAAACGCCATTCTGCTAGGCAACACTAAGGATTTGCTAGTAAGAAGTTGGGGCCGGGGAGTTAGCTCAGTGGTTCCGGCGCCTGTCTTGCAAGCGCAAGGACCCGGGTTCAATTCCCCGGTAACCACATAACAATTCTGGGCGTGGAGACCCACACCCAGCAGCAACCAGTACCACATACCACAGTGCCGGGCTTGGTGGCTCACGCCTGTAATCCCAGCACTCGGGAGGCAGAGGCAGGAGGATTGTGATGTGAGTTTGAGGCTGAGCTCAGGGCCAGCCTGAACCACATAGCGAGACCCTGTCTCAAAAAACCTAAAAAAAAAAAAAAAAAAAAGAAGTGATACATGGAAGACTTCAAAAGATTAAATCATATAAAATGCATTTGTTACTTTTATATTTAAATGGAACAATATGACTGCTGTCTTGCAAGTTTGTACTGAAATTCTAACTACTAAGCATGAAAAATGGCTTGATGGATAAATGGATAGGGTCATACTCACTTTTGTGTCTCTGGTGCTGAATTGGAGGAATAGGACACAGAAGAAGGGCTTAGGTGCCTAAACCAGAGGCACCACTGAGGAGATGTTGTTGACTTTTCAATAAATATTCTTGCAATGGCTTTAGTAAGTTCAGCTCCACATAGCTTTCTCTTGGATGTGACCGTCTGTAGATTTTAGGATGAACTGAGGCATTTTTAAAGCTCTTGTTAAATACCATACTTTTTGTGTTTATGTCACTGTTACCATAGTGGCTGTTTTTGACTAGGAATTCAAAATTCAACTTTTCTCTTAATTCTTTGGATTTTGAAACACTCTTCTTTTTCAGGATAGTATTTTTTTGGTAATTTTCACAAGAGGACTTAGAAAACTCTGAAGTGTACAATGGAAGGGTTCATTTTTTCACATATCAATGGTATGTAACACGAGCATTGAAGTAATTTGTTTTTAATTTTTACAAAACACAAAAGAATACATTAACTCATTAGCGTATGCAATAAATGTATGAAGGGTGTGTTTCTTACAAAAAGACCACACACTTGCTCTCAATCTCTCTCTCTGTCTCTCTCTTTATCTCTCTCTCTCTCTCTCTCTCTCTCTCTCTCTCTCTCTCACACACACACACACACACTCACAGAGAAAGGAAAGCAGCAAATATAGAACCAGCTTTTTGTCATTTTCCAAAAATAACTCTGGAGATACTAGTAAATCCTAATACCTAAAAATACCACTAATTTTTTACTATCCTCTAAGTATTCTAATTAAATTATCTCACATGCCACTAGATAGTAGTCTTATGAGGTAAACAGCTGGCAAATTAATGAACTATCAGATGCATACAATGAGTAATTCAAGTTAATGACATGATTGAGAATTTAATCTACACTATTTCTAGAAGTGATAGGAAATCTTAAAAAATCATTAAATATATTTTTGTGCATCCAAGAATTCTTGTTCTACTAAGTTTATTTTGAGACAGAATCTCAGCATGTAGTTCATACTGGCCATAAACTCCTGATGATCCTCCTGTCTCAGCCTCCCCAGACTTGGGATTACAAGTGTGTACCATCATACCAGGCCCTGCTAAAGTATTGATAGAACAAATTAATCTGTTGAACTCATTATTTTTAAAAATTCTAGTCTTCTCTTTCATAGTATTTTATTTTGACCAATTTTTTGGACAACTAGTTTGACAAAAAAATAAGAATTGAGGAAAATTGTTGAGAATTATTTCTTGATTTTTAAAATTAATTTGATTTTACTTTTTAATATCAAAGGAGCTAAGTGGAAATTTAATATAAAGTATAAGGAAAATGAGAGTTCCGTTGCTTTATTTCATACACGTAAGCATTTTCAGTTGAGTATACACATATCTTTTATTGTCTAATTTTGTATCACAAATAAATATTTATGTAAAAAATACATGATTAATCTAGACAGTGGTTTTGCTATCTTAAGAGTAATGTTCCCTGGGCTGGGGAGTTAGCTCAGTGGTTCCGGCATCCATCTTGCAAGTGCAAGGACCTGGGTTTGATCCTCGGTAACCACATACAATACTGCACATGGAGACTCACGGCCAGCAGCAACCAGTACCACATACTACAGTGCCGGGCGTGGTGGCTCACTCCTGTAATCCCAGCACTCGGGAGGCAGAGGCAGGAGGATTGCTCTGATGTGAGTTTGAGGCTGAGCTCAAGGCCAGCCTGAACCACAAAGCAAGACCCTATCTCAAAAAAAAAAAAAAAAAAACCTAAAAAAAAAAAAGTTATCTTACCTACCTCATACATTTGTGCACTGAAGTTAAAACAGCAGTGTATTTTGAGAATATTCTCTTTCCTTAGCAATGTAAATTTATTTCAAAAGGTAGTGAAAGAAATAATTTAATAAAGGGGACAATGTTGAGATTGTAACAAAAAAGTAAGGAAACAAATTTTATGTATATGGGGGGG